>JAOANK020530600.1:0-12507 GCA_026257165.2 Telfairia occidentalis
AATTTAAAGTGTGTTTAATATAGTTTCTTGAATAATTTTAGAAAATCAAAAGTGTTTTATGGAAAAATTTTAACAAATAAAATGCATTTTAAAAGAAATTGGATTAATTTAAAAGTTATTTCTGGATAATCTATCTTCTTTGTGTTTCTTCAAAAATAGCTTTCAAATTAATCCAATATTTTTAAAGTGCATTTTATTTGTTAAGATTTTTTTTTTGAAAAACATTTTTGATTATCTAAAATTGGTCAAGAAACTATACTAAACACATTTTAAATTGTTAGGTTTTAAAAAGCGCTCATAGAAAAAATAATTTCATTTAAAAATATTTTTTTCTAAAGTTATGTCAAACACACCCTAAGATGTCATTAAATAATGCTTCTTACTTGATATTGAACGTGGTACTTTTAGTACTATTTTTAAAAGAAATTTGATTTCTAGAACTTTATTATTAGAGAGTTCATATTGTATGAATTTAGAAAGTAATAGAGTTTGTATTTTCAAATTAGTTTGGAAATGTGTTCAATTGATTAGAAGAAAAGTTGTATGAGTTAAAATTGTTAACTTATACCGTATTACACAATAATGAGGTATTTTAGGACTATAAGAGTCTAGAATAAAATGATAAAAAGGTTTCTCCTAAAGTTGATACTTATCTTTGGCTCACACTAAAAAGTAGCTCTCTAAACAAGTTAGAGTTGGACACTTTATATGTCTGTGAATCTTGCCTTCCATGCATGATAATCACAAGGTTTTTTTTGGTTGACGAAGGCTACAAGGATAAGGAACACTTTGAGCTTACACATTAAGACCCAAATGGTTTGGTGAATATAAAAGTAAGCAAAAGTTGTAATAATTCATCTCCTTTATAGATGATTATTTAAAATATAAATATCTTTTAATTCAACATTAGTTTAAAACACTTGAAAAGTTCAAGAAGTATAAGAACGAAGTTGATAATCATGTAGGTAGCTCTGTCAAAACACTATGATGAGATCGTAGTGGAACATACATAAATGAAATGTACCGAGATTAAGTGATAGAAAGTGGGATAATATCCCAGTTCGTAACGCCCATTACAATTGTGTAAAGGGTGTTGTAAGAGGAGAAACATGACGTTATTAGACTTGGTCAAATTAAAAATTAGTTACACAATATTACCAAACGCGGTTATGATATGCAATAGAGATTGCATAGTGAACAAGGTTCCTTTGAAAAGTGTCACAAGACAACTTTTAGATTATGAGAAAGTAGTAAAGCTAGTTTACAACACTTCAACGAACGAGAATGTCAAGCATATATGCTAAAGAAAAACTCAAAAAAGGTTGGAACGAGTTCAAATATATTCCTAAGTGTAGGCTACCCTTATGGAGACACAAAATGGTTTTTTATATAGTCTTAAAGAGAATAAGATGTTTGTATGACAAATGTCACTTTTCTATAAAAAGAATCATATAAAGGACCACAAACCTTGAAAATGTAAGATAGTGTTAATAAGTTGGTTCCAAGTGAAGCCACTAAATAGTTAACAACAATTGTTAATAGTTCAGTTACATTTGAGAGTCAAATAAATCCTAGTCATAGGCCTCATTGTAGTGGGAGAGTTGTTAGACAATTCAATCAGTACAAGGGCTTAGTTGAAGTTTGCGTTGCCATATGAGATGATAAAATTGAGCACCTATTATCCTCAATGTAACAACACAGGGTATTGACAAGGATTAAAATATCAAAATTATGAATCTCGAGATAGGGCTCATATATTCTATCTTTGTCTAGAATTTGTATACGTTATTAATGGGATTAAATCCATACGTAACGAATGAATCTACGAAAATACAAATTAAAGGATGTGTAGATTGAAGGTACATACCTTCAAAGTAAGATTAATGCAACTGGTCAAACCCAATAGGAGAAAGTTGACTATTGTAAAACTTCTCCTTTGTTGTCATACTATAGTCTATAAGCATTATATAATATATTAAGTGTTGCATATGCGATATGATAAATAGATGTTAAGACTTTTTTTCTAAAGAAAATCTTAAAAATGCATCTACGCAAAGAAACTAGAGAGGTTCACATTAAAGATCAGGAGAAAAAGGTTTACAAATTGTAAATTGTCATTTATGAAATGAATTTGATCTTAAGATCTTGGAATATTAGGTTTGATAATAGAGGTATCAAAACCTATGACTTTGAGTCAATGTTAATGAAACTTGTATAGACAAGAAAATCATTAATTGCTTATGGTTATTTCTCAGTTTTTATGTTGATGACATCTTACTCATTGGGAATGATGTAAGATTGCTATGTAACGTAAAAAGTTGAATACCTAACTAATTCTAAATGAATAATTTGGAATAATTTCATTTATTATAAAGATACAAATAGGGATTGCAAGGACAAAATGTTAACTTTGTCTCAAATATCTTATATTGACAAGATTGTTGCCAAGTAGTTGATGCAGAACTTTAAAGAATGGTACGGTACACTTCAAGAATGAAGTTACTTTGTCTAAGGAAGAGGACCCTAAGACACTTCAAGTGTTGAAGACATAAGATTGATTATCTATGGTTGAGTAGAAATAGTCTTATATACATGAGACATAACATAAAATTAAGTTGGCTAATATATATCAGTCAAGAAATGGTATGACCATGGGGTAGCAAATCTATAACTTTTTTAAGTATTTATGCGTAAACGAGAAATTATATGCTTGTGTATATAACTAAGGATTTGATCCTCACAAGATACACTAATCATGATAAAGATTTATAGAAATCTATGTCAAGATTATTTTCGCCCTATGTGATGGAGCCATTGTACATGTTTATTATCCTTGCTTGCAAAGCAACGAAGGAACTTGTATGACTGAAATAGTTCCTATTGAGATGGAAGGTGTTCCAAACAAGGTTAGATTTATATTACTAGTCTATTATGATAGAGATTTAATGAGCTTCAAGGGACTTAGATACTATCAATATATGGGGAAACATGTTAAAAGAAAGCATCATGGTGATGACCAAGATGATTCTTCAGGGACAGTTGTGTTGACTTATTTATTAAAACTCTCTAGGTTAAAGTGTTTGAGGGTTACCTAGAAAGTCTAGGATGATGAGACATCTTCTCTAGGATAAGTGAGAGAAAATGTTGGGTACAGAGCATGCCAAAGGATACATGTCTCATCGACTTTAGTGCAAATGGGAGATTGGTGGGATTTATACCCTAAAGCATCGTAACTTGTATGATATTATTTATAAAATATATTTTTATTTACATATTTATTATCCTTTTTATTAAAATCCTAGGTTACTAATGTAGTCTTGAACAGTATGTAATTGACATACAAGAGGATCATGTTCAAGTAATAACCTAAAGAGTATATAGTATATGGATAAGGTTGGGAGCCCTATCCTGGTGACACTATTGATACGACCCACTTTGTAAAGGTTACAAATGATTTGATCTAAATCGTTCATGCGGAGATATGTAAGTGAGGGTATCATATATAATGAGTTTGTAAAAGATTGGACGGTGAAATATTTTATCTCTCTTCATAAATCCGTTAAAAGAGAAGATTAATATTTTATAGGATGATCATATGCGACTCGATCTCAATCCTGAGTGAATTATGAATTCCTGCCTATAAGGGGATGTCCTTTGATTTACATGGGTGAGAATGGCTTTTGAAGCCGATTCAATAAGCCTACTATATTAAGGACATGACCAAATGAGGAGTTGGGAATATAATCTCACAAGATGAAATTCACTTCATCCCTTATAGGGTAAGTAAATGAGTAATTCTCTTAAGTGCTGATTTTGAGACTTGAACAATGGGGTCCCACCCTCTCGCTGGCCCAAGAGGGACTTAGTTTATGGTTGGATCATAAACATATAGTTCATTAGAGGACTAGTGGTACTTAAGGTTTAAGATATAATTACAGGGGTAAAACAAACTTTTGACCCAACTGTAATTATGAACTACTCGTGAAGAGTCGACTTGCATGTAGTGATTATATATCCACGGACATAACTTGTCCTATAGTGCATAAGAGTGTAACTCTGGGTTTTTAGTGGAGTAACCTTGAGTTGATGAACGTAAATTAATTAATTAATGAGTTTAATTAATTAATATTGTATCATTGAAGCTTATAATCGGTAGGTCCATAAGGCCCCTTGCTTGCTCACTAATAGATTAATTATGTTGAAAGAAAAATTAAATTGAAGTTGTTCAAATTTAAATTTGTTGTATTAGATACATTAAATGATAAAGGGAAAAATGAATGTTGATTCATTGATTAAAAGAAAACTTTATATATGTAATTGTAATATAAAGTATATATTAAAATGATTATTTGAATGAGATTCAAATAATTAGATATTAAAATATGAGATTTGACACATCAAATAATTATTTGAATAAGATTAAATAATTGAAAGATAAAATTTTATTAGACTTAGATTCAATATCAAGTCCCTATAAATAGAACCATTGGGTAAGCCTAAACTATTCAACCCTTAAGAAATACAATAGTTTTCTCTAGCTCTTTGAGTCATACCGACGAAGATCTTGTGGAGAATTTGCTTGGAAGTTACCAGAAAGATCTTGAGGAGAAGTTGTTGAGATCTAGAAACGTCTTATGGACGAGTTGAAAAGAATTGTTTCTTCAACGTATTTTTTCCTTACTATATAATTCTAAATTAATTTCAATGTCGATCCTAGATTCTAAATTATTTGGAATCAAAATTTCGCTGCGTGTTGAATCACTCATCTCTACGCCATCTTCCAGTTGAATTGTAACACAAGGTGCTGTATGCTCTAAAGAAGCTAAATATGGATTTGACCTCAGCTAGTGAGGCAAGATTGCTTCAAATTCATGAAGTTGGAAGAGCTGAAAATCAAGTATTATGACAATGCAAAAATTTATAAGGAGAAGACAAAAAAGTGACATGACAATGATACACCGACATCACTTCGTCGAAAGACAAATTATCTTATTGTTCAACTCACGACCTAAATTATTTCCAAGAAAACTAAAGTGAAGGTAGTGAGGACCGTTTATCATCAAAAAAATCTTCCCACATGCAGTAGTATTACTGATGGATGACAAATCGAACCAAGAATTTAAGGTTAATGGGAAATGGATCAAATTATATTATGGTGGCGAATTTGTCCGCGATTGAACCATCATACATCTGAAAGAGCAATGAGCAAAGAGAAATAAGAAGCTGCCAGGAAACAAGAAGAAAAATACTTTACAGCCATTTATTTGAATTCATTAATTTTCCTTTTATGTTTAAGTTAATTTTTGTTTGTTATTTTATCTATTTTCGTTTAATAATGATAGCATAGAGAAAGAAAGTAAACGATGCGATGAGGAGTGGGCGCATAAGTGGCTATGTCAGAGCATTAAAAATTGGCATATTTGTTCATAGAAAATCAGAGGAAATCATTTAACTCTACTAGGTGGTGTGCAAAGGAATACACATAGCGCTACATGTAATAGTAAGAAATTATTTCGAAGGTAAAAAACAACAATAGAAAGTGCTTCCACTTTTCAAAAAGTTACCGTTGCAAAATTTGTAAAGCATTTTCTTCCTCCTCTGTTTTCTATTTAACCCTCACTGTGAGCACAAATTTCTTATAGCTCTCCACTTCTCTTTCTCTTCATCCTCACGCTTGCACTATCACAACCTTTTTCATCGAGTTTGTTGAGCTATAGGAATTTCCATCTTCAAATCACCTTACCTCAACGAAGAAAAAAATGGTGTCTACAAGGGGAGAAGAAGGCTGAAAAATCAAGAGATCTGAGTAGAAATTCAAAGCCACCACCACTTCTTAGCCGATGGTTCTTGAGTCGTCTTCTTTTAAAGATGATAGGGCACCCAACCCAACTACACTGAATCGCCAAATGATGCCTATTGACCCTTAACTGCTGAAGGTGGTGTATGATTGCAACATTGCATCACAGCAAGTGTACGTGTCAGTTTTAGTATAGTGGAGTTAGTATCGAGTGTCGTCCTCGGGATTGGGTTTCTAGTTTAATTAAGTACCACAGTTACTCACACCTCATTTTACTTAGGTAATTGATTATTAAGAAAGAAAGTTAAATTATACTACTCCTACTTGTAATTAGATGAAAGTGACAAATGAAGAGCGTGACTTAGACCGAATTTACATGCTTTGGGCAATTACACTTAATTAACACAATGGATTAATCTATCACAATGCAATCATAAGCTGGGATTATTCTAACGTTCGACTTCCTCTTTCGAGCTCAGCTAGTCTCTCACTAACATGTAGACTCAACCTCTCCGTTTGTTACCCACACACTAATGAAGCATTATGAACTTCCCAGTAATTATCACTCCTTAGAAGACCCATTGTGATCCCAGCATCTCTCAAGCTCATGGCAATCTCGCTTGTCATCACGGTTCACAGTAAATCCCCTAGAGAAAATAATTCATGCTTCTATTAGTAACCTCCCATTCTCGCACGATGATTTACAACAGTCACGCATTCGATAATCTAATCTAAGCCTTACTCTCTTGAGCTAAAACTTAAATCACCCAATCAGTTTAATCTTCAATCAGGAGGTTAAAAACATTGAGCATACAAATGTATAAATGAATCACAACGAGATAAGAAAAATTCATAATATTAAACAAGCATAAACAACGTCCCAAGGTATTACAAAACAGTCTAAAGTGGAGTCCTAATACTCAAATCCACAAGAGACTTTGGCATTTTATAGAAGCGAAAGGGAACCAGAAAAGGAAAATAATTTCTTTAAGGAAATCTATGCCTAAAATATTTGGAAATAAAATCCAGTAAAATAAAATCTAAAAAACAACTAGAAAAAAATCAACTATTTTCCTAGTCTAGAAAATAAAATAAAAGCTATGGAATTTTATTCTATCAAATAATATCTAGACCTTCTAGAAGAATTTCTAGAATTATTTAAAAAACATTGGGAAATCAAATAAGGCAAGAATTCCCATAAATGGCTTCAATTTGGGCCACAAGTTGTAGATGGTATGCATGTGGGGGCACAAAGGTAGTCATTTAGAAGTTCTCTAGTGCGTTTGGGGTGTGCATGTGCACAACGTGTGTATGCGCATGCTGGCCAGTTACTGCTGGCTACAGGCGATTGCTGGGTGCACGGGAGGTTTGCATGGGCGCGCGCGTAGGTTAAGCGGAGGTGCGCAATGCTACAGGCGCTTAGGCAGGGCCGCCCATGAGTAGTGTAGGCATGGCGTAGGGAATCTCCTACGAGGTTAGCACGAGTGGTGTGTATGCGAAGCATGAGCACACGGTGAGGTGCACTCTGACAATGTACGTGCTGATTGGGCACGCGTGTTGCTTGTGTGCGTGAGGCTGCGTGTTGGGCAATTGGGTTGTTGTGTTGGGGCACTGTCTTGGGTGCCTAGGTGTTGCGGGGAATCTTTCTAGGACAAAATGAGATAGAAATTCTTCATTCTTTAAGCTTTCTTGTCCTAGAATGCCTTTCAAACTTCTCTAAAAAATCCCTTTTGGCCTTGATTTGACTCGATCGACTTGATGGCTATTATGATCATATCATCTTTTTTTTTTCTTGAAGAAGATTTGTCCTCGAATCTAAACTTGTACCTACACATAAATAAGGCAAGTTAGCGATTTCAAACTCAATAAATTTTTTATAGTTACCTTGAAGACTAATTTTGTAAGCTAGAGATGATGTTGCTCGCTTGGGCCTCCTTTTGGTTTGTCGTTTTGAAGTTCTCATCTCTCTCCAAAAGTGTTTCCAAACTCAATCATTAGGTTTCTTGATCTTATGCTTTGATCTTCTTGGCCTCCACTTGGTGCTTAGTATCTTTCTTCTGCAACACAACACCTTGTGTTTGTGGCCATGGTAGTAGTGCTTGATTTTGTCTCTCTTTAATTCTTCAATTTAGTTCTTCAATTAGGATCCACTTCCTTATTTTTACCTTCACAAAAGAGAAACATTATCAGTAATAATAACAAGAAAGCCATGGTATGCTTACCTTGTAAAGCATTCTTAAAGTCATGAGAGGATGATAAGATGATTCTCCTTGGTTCTTTCGTTATTTGAACCACAATCAATGTCATTTTTATTAGTGTTTGGACTTTCTTAGGAATGGAATCTCCTTGAAAAATTCTTAGAACAGAAGTACTAGGACATAACATGTGAGCATAAAAGTAAGGATTCCTATACAACAATTCAATGAGAAGAAATTTATAAAGAAACCCAGTTAAAATATGATCCTCATTATTTACACTCGCTTCTTTCAACTCACAGACATCAATATTGACAACATGCTTAAATGGAAAAAGAGTAGGCATATCATAATCACATGATACTTTGCTATCTAAGGTACAAGAATAAACATTCATAGCATCACAAGATCTATCTTTCTTAACACTACTCTCAACAATGGGCATACATGCATCAATTACTTTGCAATTTAAAGAAATTGAATTATCATGCTTAAAATTACAAAGTAATTCTCCTTCTAAGTCATTATTCTCAAAAATAGACATGGAATCATTTAAAACTTTGGAATCTAATGAGTTATAAACAACATGTTTGGAATCACGAAGTAATTGCCTAATTTTTTTTTCTCAGCCTCATGCTTTTTATGCTCTAATTTAGTTTGGTCAATATGCACTCCCTTAGGATACACGGGTATTAAAGTAGTTTTCTTTACATAATTCTTCATAAAAGAATATTGATTAAGAAAACCATCATACATAACTTTCATGTCATATTGCCAAGATCTACCTAATAGGATATGTGTAACATCCATAGGAATTAAATCACTACATACCTCACTCTTGTAATTAGCAATGGCAAAGGATATTAGCATGCTTGTTGACCTCAATCTTCTCATCATTGATCCATTGGAGTGTGTATGACCGCTGATATGTAATGAGTACAATAAAGTAAATATTCATGCACATTCTATCCATAAGAAAGTCGAAGGCTAATTTTTATCCTCCTTTATGTGTATGTATGCAAGCCCATCTCAGTCCAGTCCTTATAAGCCTAGAGTGCATTTAATGAAGTCCTTTCTAAGCTGCCCCTACTGTGGCACTAAGTCATTTTCAAGTGAGTGTTTCTAATTTAAGGTAACTTAAGGCAAATGTTTCCTTTTCTTCTTCTTCTTTTCCTTCTTTTCTTCTTTGCTTTTTCTTCTTTTTTTCAATGAATCTAAAAGGAGATCCTAGTCAAGACATACTACCTTTGTTCTGGCTTACCCCCACTTCCTAGGCGCTGAGTATCCAATTACGAGCAACACCTCTATTCTAAGACAATACTCACTTTTTTTTTCACATTTTCCTTAGCATTGCCCATCGGCTAAGGCCCAAAGAAAAGAAGAGTAACCTCTTTAGACATACTTTATTTAGCAAAATTTAGTTTCAGCATAAACTACTTTAACCTAGAAGTTCACTGTCAAATAATCAGACTATTTTGAAACATCTTAAGTTTAACCTCATTAACGACACTCTAAGCCTTCAGGATTATCAAGAGGGGGACTATGTGCTCAAAATACAAGAAATTTAAAGAAGGATTTCAAACATGACTCACTCCAGAAGTATGCATGCTAATTTTCCTATTTCAACTTACATATACATCACAACAAATAATGGAAAGTCATAGTCCTCAACATACAAGCATTGCAAATTCTACCTTTTTAGTATACGGTCAGGCGAACAATTATTCATTCTACTTAATCAAATCAAAAAATTTATCCAAAATTCTAAATCAATCTCAATCAACAACATTTCAAGGAGCTCAACACATAATTCACATGTAATTTATCCTAGCACCACACAGTACTCAGGATACCCCACTCCAAACGTAAAATCATGCATTGTCCTCAATGTATGAAAAAGAAAAGACAAAGCAAGAGTAAACAATATTGGCTTGGATGATGAGACACGACAGGCAATTAGACTGAGTACGACTGTGCTATGGCTCATGAAAAAAACGGCAAAAAAATAGAATTTCAAGGAACAACTAGACTCACAAAAATAAATAATAACAAACTAAAAGCAACAAGAGGAAAGGAAAGGGGAAATAAACGCTTGGGTTGCCTCCTAAGAAGTGCTTGATTTAACGTCCCTAGCTAGACGGGACATCAAATCAATGGTCTTTCATCACCATGTCCTGTATCCATCAAGCCTCCTTCCCACATTCATTTTTAATGCTACGAAGCACATTTAGGAAAATATTATCTTCTATGATGCTCACACTAGCAAGTAAAACAACATGAATAGAAGAATCACATAATGCATATCTAAAATGCGCAGGTAGGGGTTTTAATTTTATATCGGGAGGCTTATCTTTTTCAAGTTTTCTATCATGCAACACAGTCTTAGATTTATTTCTATTATGTCCAACATATGCAAAATTAAAAACAGAAGCAAAAACAGAAACAAAAACAAGAATATGAATGACAAGTTCAACCTCATGCAATTTGCCTAGGCTACCACAACTAGAATTCAACATGCTTTTATTTTCATCCACAATAGAAGAGACCATAGCAGAATCAAATTTAGACTCAACAACAAGTTTATCTAATTTTTTTTACTTTGTAACACATACTAATTTCAGTAGGGTGTTTCATGGATCTATAGATATCGAACTTTACCTCATCATCGTCCACCATCAAGGTTAGCTTACCTTGCTGCACATCAATCGCAGCCCTTCTCGTAGACAAAAATGGTCTCCCAAGGATGATGGGTACCTTAGCATCTTCCTCCATGTCAAGCACTACAAAGTCTGCAGGGAATATGAATTTGTCGACCTTGACAAGAACGTCCTCCACTATACCTCGAGGGGGAGTAATGGATCGATCTGCAAACTATGGTGATATTGTGATGGGTTGCACCTCACCCAGATTTAATCTCCTGTAAACCGATAGAGGCATTAAGTTAATAAAAGCTCCTAAGTCACATAAAGCACAATTTATAAATAAATTGCCTATGGTGCAAGGAATAGTAAAACTACTTAGATCTTTTAATTTTTCAGGCAACTTCTTCTATATGATTGAGCTGCACTCCTCTGTTAGGTTCACCATTTCATATTGCTCAAACTTCTTCTTTGAAGCCATGATCTGTTTAAGAAACTTCACATAGTTGGGCATCTGTTCAAGAGCATCAGCAAAAGATATATTTATATGCAGTTTCTTAAAGATCTCTAAAAATTTCAAAAATTGAGCATTAAGTATTTGTTTCCTAAAGTGTTGAGGGTAGGAAATGACATTAAGATTAACATGGATGGGGTCAAAATACTTCCCTGAAGATGATAGTGTGGGTACCTCCCTTGATGTCTCCTCAACATTTTCTTCAGCTCTTTTCTTCTCTTCAGCTTTTTCGACCTCCTTCTTTGGTTCAGGTTCCTCCAGCGTCCTACCACTCCTCAGTGTTATGACATTGCATTTCTCCCTCGAGTTTACCTTGGTATTGCTAAAAAAACTTGCCTTTCTGTAAGGTATTGAGGGTGGTAGCCATCTGGCTGATTTGAGTCTCTATGTTCTTTAGGGCCTTTTCTTGGCTGTCCACCTTGTTTTCGAAGTTGGAGGTTTGGTTCCTTGACTCCATGATAAATGTTGCCAATGTGTCCTCCGAAGACGATTTTCTCTCAAGTGGCTACTGTGAAGTAGAAGCAAGACCTGGGAGATTCAAAAGATTATTGTTAGCGTAAGACAAATTTTCATAATTGGTGGGCAGCGAGCTCTACTAGACTCCAAATCTGTTCTGTTGGGCTCCTTGAAATCCATAGTTCTTATTCACATAGTTGGCTTGCTCTAACAGAGGGTTTTCCCAAATAGGATACAAATGGCTGCCATGGATGGAATCGATTGAGACGTTCTCTACATACTCAAATTATTCAGGGAATTAGTCAATGTAGCCACTTCTGCTTTAAGAGCACTTACCTCATCGACATTATGAATTCCAAGGGCTCGAACAACTAATGTCTCTACAGGCTAGTGGTATCTCATGGCAGCCATATCTTCAAGTATTGTACGAGCCACCTCTGCAGTCTTTGAAAATAGCGAGCCACCTATAGCTGCATCCAAAATGAATTTAGTAGCATTGGTTAAACTATCATAAAAGTATTGGATTTGAAGCCAATCAAGAAAACCATGCTCAAGGCACTTGTATAGGAGGTCGTTATAACACTTTCATGCCTCTAACAACTACTCTGTCCTAAGTTGAATTCCCTTAAATTAATTTGAATAATTCAAATTAAACCAAAAGTGCTGACCATCATCTTATCCCATATGAACTAATAGGTAGACCTTATGGACCTATCAGTTTAAAGCTCCAATGATAAAAGATTAATTAATTAAACTCTTTAATTAATTTAATCACCATTCATTAACCGCTGGTCACTCCACTAAAGATCGACAACTGCACTCTTCGCAATGTAGATATATTTCTGTGTCCATGGATTTAATCAATCTATGGTAAGTCGACCCTTCACGAATTGTTCATAACTACAG
>JAOANK020530793.1:0-12506 GCA_026257165.2 Telfairia occidentalis
GCGTCGATTGGTCGACGCTTCTGCCTGACTGGTCGGTGCGTTGGGTCGATGTTAAGCCAGTGCACCATGATGTCGGGTTCTATTCCCGGCATGTCCTATGCTGACCTATTTTTCTGGGCTGAGAAGAGGAACAAGTTCGAGATCTTCCGCCGGAGAGTAATCCTGCTCCACCTTCTCGGTTGGTCGGAGATGATCCTTCGTGGGATTGTGAGAGTCAATGAGGCACGTGGTTGGTGTACCCTTCATTGCCAGCATATAGCACTCCCGCGATGTACATTATTCTCCTCGGACGACTCCCACACCATTGGGCGTGGGAAACTTCATTACCTGATGGAAGGTGGAAGGCACGACGTGTATTGCGTGTATTGTCGATCGACCGAGGATGGCGTTATAAGCTGAGGTGCCGTCTGCCACCACGAACTCGAGCATCTTAGTTACTTGGGTTGGTCCTTCGCCCAAGCTTACCGGGAGTTCTATGCAGCCTTCGGGTGTTATCCACTCCCCCGAGAAGCCTACGAGGGGTGTTGGGCTAGGTTTTAGCTGACCGCGTTGCCATCCTAACTTCACATACGTAGAGTAGGATAGAACATTTGTGGAAGCTCTGCCATCAATAAGGACGCGAAACACCTTCACATGATTGATATCCGCACGGATAACGAGGGCGTCATTGTGGGGGTTATGACAACTTCGGGCGTCTTTGTCATCGAATGTGATGGCGGGCATAGGATGAGGACTGGAAACATGGCATACCTCGTTTAGGGCTTCCTTCACCAGGGATTTTCTCTTCTGCCCCGAATGTCCTCCCGACCATCCTCTGAAGATCATGTGGATTTTTGCGGGATGATCCTTCTTTGGCGACCGTGACCTTTCCCGTTCTCCAGCCGCCGGGGGGTCTGCTGAACGCCGTTGGGCTACAAATTTTTTGAAATACCCCTTTTGGATGAGAGTTTCGATCTGCTCTTTTAACTCGTAACAGTCTGATGTGTCATGGCCATGGTCTCGATGGAACCGACAGTACTTTGATTGGTCTCGCCTGTGCAACCCTATCCTCAGTTTTTTTGGTGGGGTGAAGAGTCCCACTTCCTCAGCGACAACGTAGATTTCTTCAATCGGCATGGTCGTGGGCTTATATTTTTCAAACTTCGGCCCCTTATTAGAGCGTTTGTCATCTCGCTTCTTGCCACGACGTTCACGTCGATGCATGTCGTGTTGGCGAGACGTCGTCTGGTAATGTCCCTTATCCTTCGTTTTGTGGGACGGTGTTGCCACAGTTGTCGCGGTGGCCATCCTTTTTGAGATAAGGAGATCCTCGACCGTCATGAGGCCGTTTGCGTGTGAAAGAACCTCTGCAAACGTCTTTGGCTTATGGATCGTGATGTATTGCAAAATCTCTTGGTGTTTGCAGCATCCGGTGATTGATGCTATAATTACTTCGTCCGAGTAATCACTTACACGCAAGGTTTCCTACCGGAATCGGGTCACAAATTGCCGTAACGTTTCGACCTCATTTTGGTATTGGGCCATCAGATGACTGGAGGGGCGACGATTTTCACTACTTCCCAAGAATTGATCGACAAAAAGTTCGGCTAATTGTTGAAAAGTGGAGATCATACCCGGTTTAAGCTTGCGATACCAGGCTCGTGCAGCTCCAGTAAGAGTGACAGAAAATGCGCGACATCTGATTGCATCCGGCACTCGGTGTAGCTTTATCTTCGACCGATAAGTGTCAACGTGCTCGACTGGGTCGGTTGTGCCGTCGTACGGCTTCATGGTGCGATCCTTGAACTTTTCTGGGATTTCAGCACTCATGACTTCAGCAGTGAAAGGCTCCAGCCCTGGTTTTAGGATGTTCCTTGCAGCGGCCATTCCGGGAGCCTTGTCTATAGTTGACTCCTTCTTTAGGCCTCGCAGCTCGGCTCGGACTTCCTCCAAGGTGTCCTCCCAATCGAGTTTGCTGGAAGCTTCAGTGTAGCGACTCTTACCGTAGAATGGGCTTCGTTCCCGCCGCTTGGCTTCGATCTTCTCTCGCAAATCGGGCTGGGTCGGACCTCGTTTCGAGTTAATCTTCTTGGAACTAACCCGAGTGTGGCTCCGTCCTGTTGACTGGTCAGCAAGGTATTCTGACCGTACAAGTCGACTGTGCAAGGACGTTCCTGCTCGGCGCTAGCAACCTTGGGGTCTATCCCTCGAGGCTCGTGCTGCCACGTTGCAGACCTCAGGACGTTGAAGCTGGGCTGGTGCCTGAGGAGTATTGTTTACTAAGACTTGCATCTGCGCTTGCACAACTTGAAGGATTTACGCTTGGTCATGGACCAGAGCTTGCAGAGCCTCTATCTGCGCAGTGGCCGTCTGGCGCCCTCGGCCTCTCTATCCTCTCCTGGTCGGATGGGATGGATCGGGTTGCACAGTGTCCGTTCGATCATTATTGGATTGTGACCGGCGTCTATCACTTTATGAGTGGTCGGAACCCGATCGTGCCATCTCTAGAGTAGGCTTGTTTTGTCGGAGTTCCCCATAGACGGCGCAAAATGTTGATGCACGAAAAATCCTGCCTGTGACGTGGCTTGAGCTATAGCAGTCCTCGGACCTGGAAGAAGAGAACGAGGTGAGGTGGGGTGGTGGTTACCACACTCTGACGCTCAAGTCAGTAGAGGAAATGAGTAAGAAAATGTATTCAGATCTCGTTGCATACATTTTGAGGTGGTTCTGCCCTGCTTTTATACTTGAGTTTATAGGAGCCATTCGCAGTGTAACACCTCCGACCGGCCTTGATTCAGGGAGGATTTGGAGTGGAGGAATTAGCGGGACCGTTTCGTCCGTTTGGATCAATTCAAGGGATTCATTCCCGTTCTCGGGCTCGTCCCCCATTGACCGATCTTCAGCATCTCGCTTGACCTCGTCTATGACCGAGGTCAACTTGTACATGCGATGTTCTCACACCCGTCCACGTGTATAGGTATTTTCATGCCTCATCATAGTATATCAAATATACCCGCTGATACACATCTGAGGGTAAAATTGGAATAATGAAAATTACATAAATCAAATTTAAAAATTTTGCCAGATTTGCAAATTTGAAAAACCTTTGCTAAATTTGCAAATATTTTTATGGATTGTGCTACCCATTACAATTTTCCTAAATATTTCTCTGATACTTTTTTTTTAATTTTTTTTAAAATTTTGTTATGCTCGTCGTTTAACTTTCAGTTTCTATTTGATCACCGCCTTCATCATTTAATTCTCATTATTAATTCAATCATCACTTTTACCCTACTTCTCTATTGATTAACTTGAAAAGAAGGATTTTATGTTTATTGATATTATCCTATTTAATTCTTTGGCATCTGATTTCTCGATAAAAGAACATTGTGTCTTAAAAAGTAAGGTTGAATTGAAAAAAAAGCCATATATGATATTACTTTGAAAGGTAGTTTGCAATTTAAGACCATTAAATCAAATAAAAAAATAATTAGTTGTTTGATGTCTTGATGTAAACAATAGATGGTATCTTCGTTCCTCTCGATATGGTGATGGGGACCTATGGGTTATTAGGAAGATTGTTGATCACCATGACTACGCTGTTGATGTTGTCACTACAAGAATAATGGTCTATAACAATAAGTTTTTAAGTTATTGCGACAGTTATAAACCTCTGGCAAAGTTGATGTTGAGAGTCGGTGTTGAGAGGGATATTGCAGTGGTTTAAAGAACCATTGGAATAACACCTACAAATCGCTGCAATAGTTACCCCAATTGTAGAGGTTGTTTCTATCCAAAGGTTAAAGTTGGTGTTGCGTATGTGTAAGTGAATAATAAGATCAGACAAGCAATGTGCAATTATACAGTCTGCAGCAAGTGATAAATACTTATCAATTCTCCATACGGATTAATGATAGATTTTGAACTATTTAATTTAACTTTGTAGTGAATTCAAGGTAAAACAAAAGACAATTATTTTATGAAATTTTATAACTAACGTTGAAACAAATTAAATGATCGAACAAAAGTAATGCTTTGCAGTTGTAATGATAAGAATGAATGAGTTCGGATTAAGGTAACATGAAATTTTTCTGAAGTAGAATGCTGAAGCAAAAAAATTGCGGAATCGAATCACACAACAATAGTCTCGAAATCTTTCCAGATCTTCCAATTATCTTAAGTTAATTTTCTTTAACCTATATGAGTTAAACCTGTTGTTTTTGTGCATTAGGCGAGTGATTATCTCTAACCTTCTCACTGAGCCAGCAACTAACCTAATCTAAAGGCTAATGCATTTTAAAAGTAATCTACTCGTATTTTCTCTCGAAACATAGAGAAGCTATTTATGTGTGTTAGCCAGACAGACATAAACATGAAACAATATTGCACACTTATAAAACAATTTAACCCGACAAGCTTTTACTTTGAACTAAATCAGTTCAACAACATTTTCCTTAATCCTCACCCAAAAGGTGATTAGTTCATGCTAGAATAAATAAAAGACAACAACAAATAAACATAAACAGTAAATAAATTCATGATAAATAAAATCCTAAAGAGTTGTATAATTCAATCTCTCCACAAATGCAGTGAGTAAAATTGATTCTTCTTTTCCAGCCTCCACGAAATTCTCCTTCTACAAGCTCTTCTCCACGGAAATAACAGTAGCAACAATGAAAAGAAAATTCTTCTAGAAAACTTGAACTAAAACCTCTCTAAAAGACTTGGAAATCTTGAACTAATCCAACTCTCCCTTTTGTTGGCCTCCTTTTCGATTTATAGGCTTTATGTGTGATTAGGAAATCTATTACGTTAAATCGCTCACATGGCTCACATCCAACAGTTGATTAATTTTGCCAAAGAAATATTTGTTTTCATATTTGAATTTTCGTTATCTTAACGTGGATTTCTGTGTTTGTTTTGCTATAGAATTGCTCGATTAATAATTCTGTTACAATAATGCTCCATCATTTATTTGTCAAACAAAATGTCAAGAATCATAAGTAATTAACCTTAAATTCTTTCTATTTCATTCAATTGCCGACATAAATAGAATGATGCAACAATATGAAGGTCTTAAAAGTCCTATATGCAAAGCTAAGAAAAATCAAGCAATTATTTCATAATTCAGAGATAGTTTACTTCAATAAACAAATGAAATCAAGCCTGAAAGACTCCTAATAACTCTCTTTTGGAGTGTTATCATTTGGCAATTTATTTTTTTGAAAAAAAAGGATTTGACCATGAATTTGTATTTATTGACAATGCGATGTAATTTTGAATATCGTGTCCATAAGTCAGGAAAGGTTCTTTACAAGGTTATACTGTTGCTGCATGTTCATAACTTCGGAACAAGACATGCAACAAGAGTATGACATAAACATTAGTTATGAACATCGGTGGACATTAGTTAAATATTGTTCGAGGGTCGCACAAAGAGTTGTATGACTTGTTACGAAGGTATGGTGAAGCCCCCAAGATTTCCAACTCTTGTTCAGTTTTTTATGTTGAAACTCAAGATGGTGGTTACTTCAAGTACACTTCCAGAGAAATAGGTCCTTCACTTTAGGGGTTTAGGAGTTGTGTTCACCACGTACTTGTTGTTGATGGATCCCATCTTTGCATTGAACCCGATGGGAACAATCAAATCTACCCAGTCACATTTGGAGTTGTTGATTGTGAATGTGAAGATTCATGGACATGGTTCATGAGTAAACTCAAAATTGAGATTGGTGAGATTGATGGATTGGTTATTGTATCAAATAGGCATATCAGGACTGCCAACACATGCAAAACGGTGTTCATGAAAAACTTTCATGGTATCTACCTACATCAGCTTAAGATGGATATTAAAAGCAAGTTTGGTGTTGGCGATGTTGTGATTGGGTTGGTGATTCAAGTAGAGAAGACATTCAAATAAGTCGACTTTCAAAACTCTTTCGGAAGAATAAAGCATGACGGTCTGAAACAATATCTTAAGGACGCTCAGTTTTGTAAATGGACTTTTGCATACCAATAGGGATTGCGGTACAATCAAATGACAACCATCATAGCTGAATCCCTAAATGCATTAACCAAAGACACTCGGAAGCTACCAAACACAACGTTGTTTGAATTCATGATATCAGTTATCTAGAGATGGTTTCACGTGTGTCTGACATACTATTCAAGTAGGGAGTAGACCCTATTAAACTTCAAGGAGGAGATTATTAAGAAGGTGGAGAAAAACTCCTAGAGGCATAGCGTTAAAAATATTGACCATCACACATTTGAGATCGTGGATGATTTGGTTAACCTCAATGTGAGAACGTGTTCATTCAAGGAATTCGATGCGCTCGAAATTCCATGTTCTCATGCAATAGTAGCTTGTGGGTACCAAGGCATTAATGTCTATACACTATGTGTTAATGATATCTAAACGAGACATTGATTGCCTCATATGCAGAGTCCAACTTCCCTGTTGGCCACTAGTTGGGATGGAATACGTCACCCGATCGACTTCATAGATGAGAAAGTGAAAGTACCGAAGAAGGTGGATAGAATTGGTCGTCCCCAAGAAGTGAGAATCCTTTTGAAAGGTGAAGTTCGACAGATACAGAAGCGTATGAGATGCAGAGGTTGCTACAACTACAAAAAAACATGCAAACAACCTCTGAATAACGCAACATAGCTAACTCACATATGATTTATTTTTTCTTTTCACTCATCTATTGATTTGTAAATGGTTGTTTCATACTTAATGACATGTAAAACATGATATAAAGTATGGTGAAGAAGTTTCAAGTAACTTAAAGTTCCACAATGTGATATAATGATGTGCAATTAAATATAACGATAACTTGATGTGCCACGATCTGCTACGATGATGCCATATAACTCAATCTCATAGCCCGATGTTATATTATGGTAAATGATGATCACGTATCTCAATGTCACATGATAATAAACAATGATCGCTCACTTTTAATTAATTACTAGTGCAATGCAATCTTCTTAGATAAATTACACCCTAAAGTTTAAGTCTACACTTAGAAGTTGTAGCATAACAAGGTTGATCCACAAAGATAAGATAAAAAATTTAGTCCTTAAGTGTGTGATTTAGGAGAATTAGGTGTCCAAATTAAAATATGTTCTTTAAAAGACAAAAAATAAAAAGTAAACAACATACATAGGTAAACAATGCTATTGTGTACTGAATGTTACAGGATGCTACAACATTTCCTTCGTTACCAGAATAACATAGAACACTACTTAGACTTCTTCCAAAGTGCTATAGCTAGAATTCATTCCCATTTTTCCTAATTCTCTGATTGATCAGTGTTCTTTATGTGCGTTAGGAAGAGGTTAGCCCTAACTCTCTTATATATTAGGTAAATTAATCATGCTAACGTGAGTTGTTAAGAGATCAACTAGCACTTCTTTCTCAAGTTCATACTAGTAAACAAAATGTAAAGATGACTAATCCACATATTCAGATGAATAGTAAACTTCATTAACAACCATTAAAAGATAACTAAGGTTGCTGAAAGAAATCCTCAAAGAATACAAAAACACATCCTCCCTAATCATCACTTAAGCTTTTAGTTCATACTTAAGAGGGAAAAACAAAATACCACAGAAAATGACCAATACATAGTTTCGAAAGACTAAAGTAGCTAAGAAAGAAAATTACTAATTAAAACTGAACTTTAATTACAGCAAAGGAAACTACACGAGAAGAAAAGTAAAGATTGAATAAGGATAAGAGAGAATGTCTTGGAGATTCTTCTTTATAGAATTGGGTTCCTCAAAACCTCCTCATCCTTTTCTCCTTATCTCTTCCATCCTCTTTTGCTCTCTAAGGATAATTCTCTCTAAAAGATAGGATAAAATTCTTGCAAAAATAAAGTTATAGTCTTATCTATATATGAAGGCTCAAATTTCTCTTTCTTTTATATCGTTTTTCTTTTTCTCCACATGACAATGAAATGAGAGTTTATTTGGCTTTAGCTTACACGTGGCAGCATCTTCTTTTTCTTTTCCTGTGAATCAAGTGCCTTTTGACAGCCCAATTAATGAATTGCGAGCTCACTATCCTTTCCTTTCAGCTCAAAAATACCATAGAAATCTGCTTCTACAATATGGAATGCTATAGCAAAATTAACAAAAAATCACAAAACATAAATGAAATTCACACAAAATAAGCATAATTAATGGATAGTTTAGTCATTCCACAACCATTTACTCAACCTATACTTAAGAGGAAAAGCATACGCATTTTAGCTCAAATTTGCATACTCATAAACTTTTTCACTACAAAAGCTCACTAGTCTTAGGCTAAAGTAACTCTTATTCTAAGAGTTAACACTCACCTAGATAGATTTCATCGTGCACCCATATAGATTTCAACAATCATAATTTTTTTTTTATTCTATTGTCATTCATACGTTGCCATTTCAACGAGATTAGAGGTTGAATACGTACAGTCTTGGAAAGGTCCTATATATACATTGTCCATTTGAGTCGCCACTATCCTTTCAACACTCATGCAATCACAAAATGATGCCCAACCGGTAGCACTCAAAAAGTGCTATTTTAGGGCCTTAGATTTAGTAATTTTGTGTGCTTTTAGTGTGCTTTGATGCTTGTCTTCGTGTAATTTTGTAGGAATCGAGTAATTTGAGGTAAAAGGATAATTTTTGACATTCAAGTCAAAAAACGAGCTTAAAAGAAAGAAAATTGGCTTAGGCATGAAGAAAAGGAGCCAAAGCAAGGAGAGACTCTAGTGCATAGCATCTCAATGCTAGGTTAAGGCATTGAGACGGCCAAAAGATGAAGAAAATGTGAAAAAACTTGTACGGTCAACTGCTAGAGAAGACTTGCGTCTCGAGGAAAAGAGAAGAATGTTGAAGAGAAGTCAGAGGAAAAGCCCGCCTATTTAGGGAAGTGTACTAACTCTATCCCTAATCTACCTCATCATATCCTCTACCCTCAATGATTTTAGAAAAAGAAAATTAATGCCAAATTTACTAAATTCTTAGATATTTTCAAAAAGTTGCTGAACTATGTTAAATTCATGAAGGATGTTCTATCTAAGGAAAAAAAAAGGTTTGGGCAGTTTGAGAGAGTTGGTTTGACAGAAGAGTGTAGTGTAATCCGAGAGAAGAAGCTACCATAGAGGCTAAAAAACCTAGAGAGTTTCACTACCCTTTGCACTATTGGTAGCATTTCTATTACATGTGCATTTTGTGATCTAGGCACTTCGATTAATCTTATGCCTCTGTCTATTTTCAGAAAATTGAACTTGGGCTAAGTGCAGCCAACCACCATATTGTTGCTGCTCGTAGATCGATCTTTGACATTCTTAAAAGGTATTGTAGAAGATGTGTTGGTTAATGTTGATAAGGTTATTTTTCCTGCAAATTTTATAGTTTTGGATATGGAGGAAAACTCTAAGGTGCCTATTATATTGGAAAGACCATTCTTAGCTACGGGAAGGGCCCTCATAGATATTCATTAAGGTAAACTCACCCTAAGGGTGGACGAGGAAGTGGTAATCTTTAACATCTATTGGTAAATGCAATACCTCGACGAGGTACTGTTGCCTTGCGCAATGATGAGGCTCAAATTTGCTCTAAAAATCTCACAAAGCAATGTACAAGTGCATACAGTCAACAACAAGTTATAAGTATTTATATCGTCTCCACAGGGATTAGTGGTAGATTTTGAACTATTCTAACTTAACCTCTTAATGAATTCAAGTAATAACAAAGAACAATTATTTTTATAACTAATGCTGGACGAAATTAAATGACAGAATAAAAAGAATGCTTTTGCAGTTGTACAATCAAAATGAATGAGTTTGGATTAAGGCACAATGTTATTTTCACTGAAAGAGAAGGCTGAAGCAAAAGAATTGTAGAATTAAATCAGACAACAATAGTCCTGGAATCCTCCCAGATCTTCTAATTATCTTAAGTTAATTCCCATTAATCATATGAGTTAAACTTGTTGTTTTTGTGCATTAGGTGCTTGATTATCCCTAACTTCCTCACTTACCTGTTGCTAAACTAATCTAGAGGCTAATATATTTTGAAAGCAATCAACTCCTCGTATTTTCTCCCTAAACATAGAGCCTCATGTGCGTTGGCCAGACAGACATAAACATTAAACAATCAAAAACAGTTTTAAAACAATTCAATTCCACAAACCACTTCAAATCCAAATTAGTTCAACAACATTTCCCTTAATCCTCACCCAAAGGTGATTAGTTCATGCTACAATGAATGAAAGACAAAAACAAATAAATGAAAATAGTAAATGAGTTCATGATAAAAGAAAACTTTAAAGAACTATAGAATTAGTTACTCCACAAAAACAGTTGCAAGAATCGCTTGTTCTGCTTCAGCCGTCAATGAAGTTTTTACCTTCTACAAGCTTTACTCTACCAAAATTTTGAACTGTAGCAACAATGGTTGAAGAAACTTTTCCCAAGAAAAGTTTGAAAACTAAAATCGAAGAAAATCTAAACTCTAAAATGTAAACTTTTAAAAACTGGACTCTTTTTGGTGGCCGCCTTTTCTATTTATAAGCCTTCCGTTGTGATAAGGAAACCTATTAGGTCAAATTGCCAACGTGGCATGCATCCAATGGTTGATTAATTCTGTAAAAGAAAATTTTGTTTTCATATTTCAAATTTTTGTTATTTTTTCGCAGATCCTCTGTGTCTGTTTTGCTCCAGAATTGCTCGATCAATAGTTCTGCTAAAATAATGTTCCATCATTTACCTACAGATAGAATACCTATAATCAGTAGTAATTAACCCTAAATTTCTTCTCTTTCGTTCAAATGCTGGCATAAATAGAATGATGCAACAATATGAAGATTTCAGAAGTCCTATATGCAAAACAAAGATAAATCTAGCAATTACTCCATAAATCAAAGACAATTTACCCTAAGAATGAGATGAAAGCTAGCCCAAAAAAGACTCTTAATAACTCACTTTTGGAGAGTTATCAGGTACATACGTATAATAGGATAAATGTTGTAGATTCTGCTAATGTTAAGCTGGGAAATTTGATGATGTCTTCTGTTGATGCAGTTGAAAAAAGTATGTTGAGCTATGACTGTGATGAGATAGATGTGCTTGATGTTGATGATTTGCATGAGTCTTTAGATGAGTTTCCCGTCTGCCTGTTGAGCATGCACATTTATTTTTAGAACCTGCCCATGCATGCAAATATGTTAAACCTCATGTTGTTGAGTTGAAACAATTGTCTGATCATATAAGATATGCATTCCTAGGTGAATTCTCTACCTTTCCAGTGATTATTTTTTATGATTTGAGCAAGATATAGAAGAATAGATTGTTAGAGGTCTTGCATGCATACAAATCTACTCTAAGATGGTCTATCAGTGATCATAAGTGTATTAGTCCCTCTAAACATGAGAGGAGGTTGAACCCTATTATAAAAGAGGTAGTTAAGGTTGAAGTGCTTAAATTGTTAAATGTAGGGATGATCTATACTATTTCTAATAACTCATGGGTAAGTCCTGTCCAAGTTGTGCCTAAAAAGAGGGGGGATGATTGTAGTTAGAAATGAGAATGATGAATGTATCCCCACTAGGACAGTTACAAGGTGGCATGTTTGTATCGATTATTGAAAGTTGAATAAGGCCGCTAGGAAAGATTTCTTTTGATGTGCATCACGGAGACCAAACACTACCAAGAGGACCAATCAAAAGGTTGCAAGCCAAGAGGGTGTAAGCTTCCATCAAGAAGCAAGATCAAAACTTGCTTCTAATGGTCAAGCTAGAGTCCAACGAAGAAGTCACTTTCCACTCTAACATATGGAAAGTCAAGCTCAAAGAAGAAGAAGGATAAGTGGAGAAACAAGCTTCAAGACAACTTGAAGAATCAAAATTCGAAGGCTCTTTTAGGGTTAATTTAGGGGTTATTTAGGATTAAACTCATATTTTTTTTATTATTCTTTTGATGTATTCTTTTCTTGGGCTTCATGTATAATTTATTTAATAGCTCTTCGGCCCAAGTTTAAAATTATGAAGTTTATTTTGCTTTTTTGGGAAAAAATGAAAAAAAAGAGAAAAGAGAAGCAAGAAAAACAGAAGAGGAAATTTACTGTGAAAAAAAATCTGTTGCTACATCTAATCGAACGTTTTTGTTCTATGCTTTATTGGATGGATCTCATGTTGAATTAATACTTGTTTCAAAGCTTGTTGAGTCTACTCTTAGACTGGAAAGTTTCAGCTCATTTGAATTTCATTTGGTGGAACAAAATGAAAGAGAATTATAAGTTGTTTGGGGAAGGAGAAAGAACAACACTGCATAGTGTCTACCTTGAATTTCAGCCTCCAAACAAAGCCCTTTTCCTTATTTTTCATTTTGTAAAAATCCCTTTCATTTCTTTTAGAATATCTAAAATGAAGGATGCATCAACATGCATAAGCAGTGGAATAAGGATCTATACACTCTAATTAGCTCAAAATAATTATGGAAAATCATGCTTATAGAAGAGAAAAACAGTGAA
>JAOANK020530995.1:0-12506 GCA_026257165.2 Telfairia occidentalis
GAGATTAATGTGACCAAGTCTTAAGTGCCAAAGATAGGTACTTTGAGAAACTCGTTACCTTTTATTTTGTGTTTCAGTTGTTTTGAACATTTCAGTATTAAAAACAGTTTAACTTTGTTAGGTTTTAACTTATTCAAGTTGTTATCTAAATTTGCAGAACAAATATGAATACCTCTTTTTGTAATGAATGATTCATTTACCATAAAAGATACTTTATACAGATGTTCCGGCAAACAAGAGATAGATATTAAATTCCTATAACAATGAGAAACATACAAAACATTTTCAAGTAAAATGTATCTATCTCTAAAAAACAACTTCATATCTCCCATGCTTTGGTTGAGATGAGCTCCTCTAATCCAACCCTAAGAGTTATCTCACCATCTTGAAACTGCTTCTTGGAACTAATTTCCTAAAAATAAGAACAAACATGATTAGTGGCTCTTGAATCCATTATCCACTAAACAAGTTTCAACAACTAGTAAATCATATTTACCTTGTTTTTCTTTTTCAACTTTCTTTTCTGCTAGGTACTTCGGGTAGTTCCGATTCCAGTGCCTTTCCTGGTTGGAGTGGAAACATTTTCCTTTGATTGCAGCCTTTCCCTTGCCTTTGTTCTAAGTAGCAGGAGCTATGGCTTTCCCTTTTCCCTTTTTCTTCTTCTGAATACTCTTATTTTTAAAAGAAGGACCAGATTTATTTTCAGAGGATGATCCTCTTTGACATTTCTTAGAAGAAGTAGCAACACTTGCTTATGCTTCTGCACCTTTATTCTTTAATAAAGATTGGTAAATCTAGAGCTCATTGAGAAGAGTTGTCAGATTATATTCAATTTTATTCATCATGGCATTAGTGCAGAATTGCAAGAAACTCTTCGAAAGAGAATCCATGATAAAGCTGACTTGGCTCTTCTCATTTATGACAGCGCCGTTTACCTCTGCCTAATCAAAATGACCATCATGTCTAGAACATGTTCATTAACAAAGGTTCCTTCTTTCATGCGGCAAGTGTAAACCTACTTCAAAGCATCGTGCATGACGGATGAAGACGGTTGTCCAAACATCGCTTGTAGCGAGTCCATGATTTCCTCAGTGGTGACAATTTTCTCATGCTTTTTAGATAGTATATCAAATATACTGGCTAGGATGTAGACTCGGACTTTTTCATTTTCCCTTGTTCACCTATCATAGGCATTCTGAATATTTCGGTTTGCCGTTGAGCTTGGAACTTGATGACACTCCTATGTTAAATCAAATTGGCGATCATCGATTACTAGTATCATGTTAAGGCTTGATTTCCATGTTGCTATCTCCATTAAGTTTCTCGGAAGCTAGTAATTGGATAATCGAACTAGTCATTACTAAAATGATAAACAAATTCTATTAGTAAACTGATTAACCCTATTTTCTTTATCCAATCAATTTTAGCAAATTTTAATAAACTACCCACATTATTTAATTTGCAATAATACTTCAGTGAGTCAGAATAATTGCCACCGAGGGGTAGTCAATCACTCTTTCACCGAATTAAGGTATTCTTGACTAAATACTAATACTAACATAACTCTAATTCCATTCGTATTTAATTATCGTTAATTCGGTAAAAAATTTACTAACGCTTATTAAATCTCGTAAGTGTAGACCCTAAATTTTTGGATTTTAGAGATCGAAATCAAACAAGCTTTCGAGGAAAATTCAATGCTGAAAATGAACCTAAGAAACCCGATTCATTTCTACGGCAATTATTCTTTAAAATTTGCTTCCGGCTAGATATGAACCTATTATTATGACAAGCAGGTGCAACATAGGAATCTCACAGTTCGGCCTAATGAAAGAAACCGTAGGACATGTTGACACGTACCCTTCACCCACTTACTATGAACTACATCCCTTATTCACCTTGTTATTGATTTATGCAAACACTTTCCGTATGGAGTAATTGAGGTAAAAGCGACACGAAGTCTTGCATAAATCTCACAGTGTGAACTCCTAGGGATGTCAGGGCTAAAAAATAATACATCATATGCACTATTTCTCTCCCACTAAAGTGTTATATATGGTTTTTGGGTATTCTTTAAATTTGGTATATTTCGACTAAAAAACAACCTAAGTCTAGATGATTAATCCGAGCATAAATTTTATACTGGATTTTTAACCTACGATGTAAAGACCATTAGCATCAAAAGCACTCCTTAATACTGAAATCAAAACTGCAGTAACTCAAAATAAAAGACAAAAGACTTCTCCTAAACCAAATGCTCATCTTTGGCATCTAAGATTAGGTCACATTAATCTCAATAGGATTGAGAGATTCATTAAGAGTGGACTTCTAAATAAGTTAAAAGAAAACTCTTTACCAGTATGTGAGTCATGTCTTCAAGGCAAAATGACTAAAAGGCATTTTATTGGAAAAAGTAAAAGAGCCAAAGAACCCTTAGAGTTGATACGTTCAGATCTTTGTGGTCCGATGAATGTAAAAGCTCGAGGAGGGTATGAATATTTCATATCTTTTATAGATGATTATTCAAGATATGGGTATCTCTATCTAATGCAACATAAGTCTGAGGCCCTTGAAAAGTTCAAGGAGTACAAGGCTGAGGTTGAAAACTTGTAAGATAAAAAGATGAAAACACTTCCATCTGATCGAGGACGAGAGTATATGGACTAGAGATTCCAGGACTATATGATATAACATGGAATCACATCCCAACTCTCAACACCTGGTACACCTTTGCAGAATGGTGTATTAGAAAGGAGAAATAGAATCCTGTTGGACATGGTTGGGTTTTTGATGAGTTATGCACAGTTACCTCACTCGTTTTGGGGTTATGCTGTATAGACTGCAGTTTATATCTTGAATCATGTTCCGTCCAAAAGTGTTTTAGAAGCACCTTGGGAATTGTGGAGAGGTCGTAAAGGTAATTTACAACACTTCAGGATGTAGGGTTGCCCAGCACACGTGCTTGAGGGAAATCCTAAGAAGTTGGAACTTCATTCAAAGGTAGGCCTATTTGTAGGGTACTCCAAGGAAACGAGAGGTGGTCTCTTCTATGATCCTAATGAAAATAAAGTATTTGTGTCGAAAAATGCTACATTTTTGGAAGAGGACAATATCAGGGAGCATAAACCGCGTAGTAAAATAGTATTAAATGAACTTTCTAAAAAAACTATTGAATCTTCAACAAGAGTTGTTAAAAAGGCAACAACGTCAACAAGAGTTATTGGTATTGTTCATCCAGTAAAGCACATCCACCTCAAGAGTTGAGGATGCCTCAACGTAGTGGGAGGGTTACGAACCAACCTAATCATTATATGGATTTAATAGAAACCCTAACCGTCATATCAGGTGGCGACGTTGAGGATCCATCGTCTGACAAAAAGGCAATGGAGGATATATACCGAGATGAATGGGTTAAAGCCATGGATCTTGAGATGGCGTCGATGTAGTTCAACTCAGTCTAGTTCTTGTAGAGTAACCTCATGGGGTAAAGCCTATTGGTTGGAAGTGGCACTACAAGAGAAAAAAGGGTGTAGATGGAAAGGTACAAACTTTTAAGATTAGATTGGTGGCAAAGGGTAATACCCAGGTTGAGGGGGTGGACTATAGAAACCTTCTCACCTGTTGCAATGATAAAATCTATCTTTATACTTCTGTCCATTGCCTAATATTATGGCTATGAGATTTAACAAATGGACGTCAAGACTGCTTTTCTAAATGGTAGTCTTCAAGAGACCATTTACATGGTACAACCAAAGGGATTCGTAGAGCCAAGTCAAAAGCAAATGGTTGGCACACTGAATTGGTCCATCTATGGATTGAAATATAAAATTTGATAATGCAATCAAGTCTTATGGCTTTGACCAGAATGTTGATGAACCTTGTGTCTACAAGAAAATCATCAACAGTTCAATAACGTTCTTAGTCTTGTGTGTGGACGATATTCTACTCATGGGAATGATGTAGGACTACTGGCTTCGGTAAAGAAATGGTTGGCAGCCCAATTCCAAATGAAAGATTTGGGAGAGGCATAGTATGTTCTAGGGATTCAAATTATCAGGAATCATAAAAACAAGATACTAGCTTGGTCTCAGGCATCATACATTGACAAAATGCTTGATCGCTATTCGATGCACAGTTCGAAGAGTGGTTTATTACCTTTAAGACATGGAGTTGTATTGTCTAAGGAATAGTGTCCTAAGACTCCTCAAGAAGTTGAGGAAACGAGACGGATTCCCTATGCATCGGTTGTGGGCAGCCTAATGTATGTTATGTAATGTACTAGACCTGACATATGTTATGCAGTAGGGATAGTCAGTAGATATCAGGCCAATCCTGGATTCGATCACTAGACAACTGTTAAAACCATCCTCAAGTATCTTAGTAGAACAAGGGACTACATGTTTGTGTATGGAGCTAAGGATTTCATCCTTACAGGATACAATGACTCTAATTTTCAGACCGATAGGGTTTCTAGGAAATCCACTTTGGGATCAATGTTCACTTTTAATGGAGGAGCACTATGGAAAGTTGTATTGCTGACTCTACTATGAAGGCAAAGTATGCTGCTGCTTGTGAAGCTGCCAAGGAGGCTGTGTGGTTCTGAAAATTCTTGACAGACTTAGAAATAGTTCCAGACAAGTCAAGGCCCATCACCCTTTATTGTGATAATAGTGGTGTTGTGGCAAATTCTAGAGTGCCCAAAAGTCCCAATAGAGGAAAGCACATTGAGCGCAAATTCATCTCATTAGGGAAATAGTGCATCGAGGGGACGTGATCATCACGAAAATTGCTTCGAAGCATAATGTTGCTGATCCATTTACAAAGGCCCTCACAGCTAAGTTGTTCGAGGGTCACCAAGAGAGTCTAGGTCTACAAGACACATATATACTTGATTAGGGCAAGTGACAGTTTTATTGGTATTTGTGCCATAGTTTATTGAATTGATGTACTTTACATTTAGTTTGTATTTGTATTGTACACCCACTAGCTTTAGGAAAAGTGGGAGATTGCCGGGGTTGATGCCCTAAACCTCGTGGTCTTGTAATTTGTAATTTATTTTATGTACTCAATTTATTTATTAAATCAAATAAGAGTTATTTTATTCGACATTTAGTGTGCATAAACCCAAATTCAATAAACTACGATCCAAGGTTATTCTATGAAAACTTAAACATGTGTGTGGAGACATACAGGTGGATCGTGTTTAAGAAATAACCTAAATGGTCTATAGTATACGGATAAGGTTGGGTGCCTTATCATGGTGACACTACGGATACGACCCACATTGTGATTGTTACAAGGGTTGTAAAGTGTCACAAACATTTCGATCCTCAACGTTCACGTGGAGACATCTGAGTGGGGGAATCCTATACATGTGAGACATGTATAGGATTGAACCCCGAAGTTATTCATCTCTTAGTATAACATCGTTGCTGAAAGAGACTTACACTTCATAGGATAATCATAAGCCTATCTTTTTTAGGATTTGTTTGAGCTGGGAGCTGGGAACTCAACTGTACAAGATTGGAATTCACACATTTAGAATTGCCCCCATAAGAGTTGATACTGGGGCTTGAACAATGAGGCGCCTCACCCTCTCACTAGCCAGAGAGGGGTCTAGCTCATAGTTGGACTATAACTATATTGTTCATTAGAGGTATCGGTGGTGCTTAAGGAGTTAGAGGTAACATATTGGTAAGATGGTAATTTGACCCAGCTATGATTACGAGCAATTCTGAAGGGTCAACTTATTGTTGATTGATTAAATCCATGGACATAGAAATATATCTACAGTGCGAATAGTGCAGCTATCAGTCTTTAGTGGAGTGACCGACATTTACTGAATATTGGATAATTAATTAAAGAGTTTAATTACTTAATCTCATATCATTGGAGCTTCTAATCTGTAGGTCCATAAGGTCCACTTGCTAGCTCGCTAACGATTTGATATGGAATAATATTTTTGGAATAATTTGAATTGTTCAAATTCTTTGAAGGAATTAATGTATTAATGAGATTAATATGTATAATGTATAGTGATAGATTATAGCATATAGTTAATTGTAAATATGATTTATAATTAAACTATATATTATGTGAGAAAGTAAATGTCTGAATGAGATTCAAATTTTATTTATATGAATGGGATTCATATAAATACTACACGTTAAAATTTAATATGAATATGATTCATATTAAAATCATAGGTTAAAAGAGAGAGATGCATTTAATGTGATGAATGTGCATATTATATAGTTAATTAATTATAAGATAATTAATTAATTTTATTTATTTAATTATGCTTTTTTATTATTAAAAATAAATTAACTCTCCACTAATGGGGAGTTAATGGCATTACGTGGGAGGAAAATTAGCCCCCCACTCTCTCTTTTAATTTATCGATATAAACCTCTACGTTGTGAACACAGAAGGTTGTTGAAAAAGATCACGTTGTTCTAGTTCCCTCAAAAAAATTAAGAGATCCCACAATCTAAGTTTCTTGACCCTTGAGTGTAGCAAGTTCTTCAAATGGTAGTGTTCGTTTTGGTGAGCTCGTCATTGAACAATGCTCTGTGGAATTACGTGAAGTTTCAACAAAGGTATTTTTTTTTTTTTGTTTCTCTATTTTTCATGAAGTTTGTATTGGGTTAAATTGAAATCACATTGCGATCAATCACTTCTGCTAGGGATTCGATCCCTTCAGTTTTCAAGCGTCTCAACGCTGCCGTTTAGAGTATATAATCTGTTTTATTTATGAAAATAGGGGGAGCTCGTTTTGGGGTTGGTTTGAGCCGTCATTTTCAGAGAGAATTTCTTGGTTCAAGGTCAGATTACGGTGGGTATTCCTCCTAGAGTAGATTGGAGGATTTTCGAGTGTTTCAGGGTAAAAATCACATGCACGAGAGTCGATTCGGAGTTGGAGACAGGGAAGAATCTGCGTGGGGGTTTTCTTTTCTCTCTTTCATATTCTGTAAACTATTTTCATGGGTTGTTCAAAACTGATTTTTATGATTCATTGTAGCTAAACCTTTTAGTTTTGGCGTGTTGGTTAGTTTTCATGGGCGATTAATTATCGATACTGACTCGTCGATGCTTTTTATTGATTTTTTTCTAAATTTCAACCCTTAATGATTATGTTCATTTAGCTAATGAATGTATTATTGCTTTATTTACTATCTTGCTTGTGAGAGATGGTCGTAAAATATAGTATGCTATTTTACTATCTTGTTTGAAAGAAAGGGTAGTGAAATAAGATATTAGGATTTAGATGCATGTTTCTCTATGTGTGAAAGTGATAGGGGCTCGTGTAAGGTCCGTGATAGATTATTTCTATGCCACTTTTTATTTTCTTATAGCAAGACATCATGTAGGGAGTTCTTAGTGAGAGTCGGTGGACCTCGAGAAGGGAAAACCCGAGTTCCTAAATCTTAGACTGAGAAAATTATTAATCTATTGTATTTTTCAAATTAATTAAATAATCAATTGTGCTGCTTTACTATGCCAACACCCTAAAACTACTTGTCCCTTGATTTTCTCCTATTACGTGCCTTTTAGACTTCTCAATTTAGTTGATTGTTACTTTAGAACCGTTGCATGCTTGTTTATTTCCCTAAATAAAACTTGACAATCAATATCTTGGTAATAAGTAGAATTAATAATCAGATTCCCAAAGGACGATACTCGGTCTCTTAGGCCATTTTATATTACTATTTGACCCGTACACTTGCAGTTACACCGTGGTGCGATCAAATAATAATGGGCCTTTGAGGTTCTACAAGTTTCATTCTAGGAACTTCCTCAGTTTCACCATTGTCTCTTACTGTTTCTTCAATCCTTCCCTTACTACTCATGCTCCCTTACTGATTAGCGTAATTTTGATTCACACTATTTGTTGGGGCAAAGAACTTGTTCCAGCGAAGGGTTTCTAAGAAGTTCTTTGTACCTTTCTCAGGCATCACTAAAAGGTTTATCCACATATTGTCTGAAAGATACAATCTCTGCTCTAAGTTTGGCATTCTTTGTAGGTGGAAAATACTTGGTCAAAAATCTATCCACCAATACATTCCAGGCAGTGATAGATCCTGGAGCAAATGTAGTTAACCATGCTTTTGTTCCATCCCTCAAAGAATAAGGGAATAAAAATAATAGTAGAGCATCCTTAAAACTCCTTGAACCATGAACGAATCACTTACTCCTAGAAAATTCTAGAAGTGTAGATGTGGGTCTTCCGCAGTTGATCCATGAAATTGGGCTACTGTCTTCAACATCTATAACATCACAGGTGTTAACTCTCTGGAAGAGAGTTATTATACCTATAATATTGAATATTTCACTGCGGTTAAGTTGTTATAAAATGAGAATAACCTGATGATTTACTGAGATTAATATGTTTGCATGTTTTATATTAGTATGTCATACCTATCCAAAGGTTATATCTATACATGATTAAATCAGGAGTGAAAAGCAGAACAAGCAGAAGTTTTGAGTAAAAGATGAATATGAGAAATATGCAGTACGACCTGGTAGCATCTGGCCCATGGAATGCTGCAGCATAACGGTAAGCAGAATATTCCCAAATTCCAATGGTATAGAATACTTTTCTGTGGAGCACATGTGATGTCTTAGAGAGGCACGATTTGGGGGGGTATTCCCACACGTGTTAATACAGGAGGGAATGATGGACATTTCTCAGCTTGGTGTTATTTTAAGGCAAAGAGGGCACATAAGTAAGAGAGCCTAGAAAGCAAGGAGATGAACAAGGAAGGAATCACTCTCAAAAGAAGAAAAGATTCTAAGTTGAGCTTCTACTATCGCTTGCTCCTTAGCACCTCTTAGTTTAGTTTTTAATCGTTTCATTTTTGCTGCTGTTTTATTGGTGTACTAGTTAAGCTTTCGTTTAGCTGTATTGTAGTTTTCTTCATTTAAACTTTCTTGGTGAACAACATTTTGATCGCATTAATATGAGTTCTAGCTAACTCCTTTATGGGTAATTGGTGGTGGGTCTGTTAAGTTAATACTTTGTTGTAGCAAATTCTTGAAAATGAGGATTGTTTTACTCGTGTTCTTTTCTTCTTGAACTATTGCAATTGTGAGCTTCCCAGTTGGCCACTGGTAGTTCTAGCTAGCTAGTGTCCTTGCTGACAGGTAAGGTGGTAGTCGAATCTAGTAGAAAAGATATAGCAGATTTGATGGAACCTCACATCGTAGACTCATTAGACTTAATGAAGAAGCTATAAGACTAAACTGGAACGTAAAGAAATATCAAATCTGATGTTAGACATAAATAGGATTCACATTTTAGTACATTATGCTCGACAGAGTGAGTGTGCGGAACAAGCCCGTCTACAGAGTAAAATGCCTCAGTCCCAGACAATGCTACTGCTTTGTGTCGCTTAGCAAAGTCGAATACCATCAACTACCCCTTTTTGCATTTGCTTGAATATTACATAGAGATTTGTCGATTTCCTTTATACCGAACTCAACTAGAGTGATTGTTTTCCCCCTCCCTTTCTTTTCTTGCTCAACACATCACGTGAGTTAGCTTATTAACTTGTAAGAGTTAGGTTAGTGAGTCTTAGATAACAAGAACCCTTGTGGATCAATATCCTAGAATACTCCAATATTGCTTGTACGATTGCTTATACTTGAGCATTCTTTGTCTCCATTTTCTATATTGTTCTGCATTGCTAAAGCATACCTATCGCATTTCTGTGAAGACAAGAAGTTTTTGCCGCAATTGTTGGGGATTTATTTTATCTGTGCATCTCATGGGCTTGAAATTTCTTTTCAGTTAATTATATTTTTGTGTTGAAACCCCTCTATCTGTCAATAGTTTAATCAATTGTATTTTATCTTGCTTCATTATTTTGAGAACAGTTAGTGCATGAATGAAGAAGGAATAGAATTTGCATTTGATCAGGAGATAGAGAGAACCTTACACCAACGTCGTCGAGAAGTTAGACAAGCTCAAGGTTTTTTCGCAGCACGGGAATTCATGGAGAACTAGGATGCACCATTCATAGATTCGTTGGTGAACATGCCAAGGAACCCTGCACCAGTTGTGGGAAATGTGAAAAGATTAGCTCAGTAATTAAATCAGCATAATCCAGTGTCGTTGGCTAATGACAAGGATAGAGCTATTAGAGAGTATGCTGCACTAGTTTTCAATGATTTCAATCCAGTAATTCAGACAGGATTGAACAGAGCTCTAGCTTTTGAACTCAAACCAGTCATGTTTCAGATGTTGCAAACTAATGGGCAGTTTGGAGGATCTAAACTTGACAACCCTCACTCACATTTGCAATCATTTCTGGCCCTATGTAATTCATTTTGAATCCCAGAAGTATCGAAAGAGACTTTACATTTGACATTATTCCCTTATTCTCTAAGAGACAGTGCGAAAATCTAGTCAAATTCACTTCCCCTCACGTTCAATCACTAGCTGGACAGATCTCACTGAAAAGTTTTAGTTGAAATATTTTTCACCAACAAAGTATGCAGCACTGCATGGCGACATAGTAACATTTCACCAGTTCGAAAATGAATTTGTGGATGAAGCGTGGGAAAGGTATAAAAGTTGTTGAAAAATTGTCCCCATCATAGTTTACCCAGCTGTGTACAAATTGAGCATTTCTACTATGGATTAACACCAAACTCGCGATTAGTTCTTGATGCATCAGCTAATACAGCATTGTTGCAGAAAGCATATAACGAAGCTTTTGACATCTTAAAGAGAAGTTCTAGTAACAACTCTCTGTGGTCTAATGAAAAGAGCTAAGCCAAAGGAAGAACATTGGAGGGAAAATAGAAATGGAAGCAATAACAATGCTAAGTGCTCAAGTAGCTTATATGGCTAATATGCTAAAAACCATGAATCTAGGAGCAAATCAGCTAGTCAAAGCAGTTCAAAGTTTTACAAAGATTACTTATGTATTTTGTGGAGATAATCATTTGTTTCAAGATGGCTCATCCAGAATCAGTGTCCTACATTGCACATAACAATTAAGGGAGAAATAAACCGTACTTGAACACCTACGGTATAGGATGGAGGCAACACCTAAACTTTTCTTGGGGAGGTCAACAAGCCAACAGCATTAATGCGCTAGCTATGCGACTGCAAGTTCCTCCAAGTTTTTTTAACACCGCATTTCAGCAGAATAGTGCAGCACCAAAAGTACCACAACAACCACATTAGTCCAATAATTTGGAAAGTTTAATGAAAGAATACGTCACAAGAAATGATGCACTAATGTAGAGTAAAGTAGCGATTCTGAAGAATTTAGAAGTGCAAGTGAGGCAATTAGCAACTAAGTTTTGCAATAAACCCACTAGGACACTGCCTAGTAATACTAAAGTACCAAAGAACAATGGCAAAGAACAATGCAAAGCCATTACATTAAGAAGTGGAAAAAAATTATCAAATGAAAAGGATGTGGTACAGAAAGAGTCAGAATAGGATGTGCAACAGAAAATATCTGATTTGACAAGAGAAGAGAAATAAGAAGTAGCAAAAGAGAAAATCGCCAGAATTGTGTTAGCAAAGAAACTGCCAGGAATAACGACACTACGCCCACCGTCATTTCCTCAAAGATTGAGAAAAAAGAATGATGGCTACAATTTAGGAAATTCTTAGATATGCTAAAACAATTGCACATTAACATCCCGCTAATAGAGGCCTTAGAAAAAAAGTCAAGTTATGTCAAGTTTTTAAACGATATATTAACAAAGAAGAGAATATTAGGTGAGTTCGAAATAATGGCATTAACGGATGAATGCAGTGAGATCTTATGAAGAAAGATCCCAAAGAAGATGAAAGACATTGGAAGTTTTACCATCCCATGTTCTATTAGAGTACAGTATGTGGGCAAAGCGTTGTGTGATCTAGGAGCTACCATCAATTTGATGCCTCTCTCTATTTTTAAGCAGTTAGGAATAGGCGAAGCACGACCCACTATAGTCATGTTATACCTTGCTGACAGCTCCATGACACATCTAGAGGGAAATAGAAGACGTGCTAGTAAAAGCAGACACCTTCATTTTTCCATCTGATTTCATTATGAAGCCAACAGGGATGTTCCTACTATCTTTGGGAGACCATTCTTAGCAATAGGGAGAACATTAATCGACGTACCGAAGGGTATTTTGACAATGCGAATAAATGACCAGCGAGTTACATTCAATGTGTTTGATGCTCTTAAGTATCCGGACGATATTGAGGAATGCTCAATGATACAAGAGTGGGATATGAACAAAGATGAAAATAGTATTATAGAAGTGGAAGATAACTCAGAGCTGCAGCAATTATACGATATCTTTGCTATAGCACCACCTGAAGAACAGTCATGCAACCAGCTGACTGAGGTAATTGATTTGACCCAGAGGAGAGATAGGCCAATGAAATCCTCATTTGATGAAACTCCAATATTGCAGAAAAAGCCCTTACCCTCTAGTCATAAATATGTTTACTTAGATGATGGTCATAAATTGCCTGTTATTATTTCTTCAAC
>JAOANK020531282.1:0-25106 GCA_026257165.2 Telfairia occidentalis
GTTGTTTTGAGCTCTACGTAATGAACTATTAAAAATATTAAATTGTCAATAAATAAAATCAGATTGTTATCATCAAAATATTAATTAATTTGAGATTAAATGCCAAAAAACCAACAAAGAGTTTATACTAGTTCACTCCAATAGGAACAGAGCTACATTCAGTTCCTGCAAATACAGACTCCACTAAAAAATATAGAAGACTTTATGATGGGAATTCTCACCTCGTCACAATAGACTAGTCACTCAACCGTCTTTCAGGTTCATACTGCTCTTGGTTAGCATAACCAAAGAAATAACACTCTAAGATGGGAGAAACATGCACATAAAATTGGTATACCCACAGAGAAGCACCAATTATGACCTAAAACAACATTACATATATGTAGGAAGCAAAAATGGCTAGAATGACATTTTGCAGAATGAGATAGCATCTCAACGTTATAAGTAGTGTCTTGACGCTACTGAAACTTTAGTGCTAAGTCAGCGTCTTGTGCTATCCCTCTTGGCTTACAAGCTTCTGTAACATCGAAATAAAGATAAGAAATAAGAATAACACATGCTTCTATTTAGTCTTTCTTTTATCTAGGTCACTTTTCACTTCGTCTCACGACCCGTGTGTCGTGATTCCAAATTTTATGTATTTAATAGTCTTAAATTGAGATGATTATTCATAAAGCCAAATTTCTTTAAAAACTTACAAAGCTTCACATTTGAATCTATAGCAGCAAAAAATTATAAAATTGTTATTAAATAATGTGAATTAAAAAAGTAGTCTACTTAAAATAATAATATTAAAATAAAATATAAACGAGTATGTCTCATGGCTCCTCCTCATCAATGTCAATGTCAAAGTCATCCTCAACATTCTAATCATCATCTACCTAACTATCGATAAAAAAAATCGCATGAGATCAGTATATAATTTATTTTTATAAAATTCAAGTGAAAAATGAAAATATAAAAGTTATTTTTATTTTTAATATTTTTTTAATTCCCGATAACTAAAATAAAATATAAAAACATTACAAATGAACTTAAAAAAAAATTAAAAAAATGGAGCGAGAAAAATTTTCCTTCACAGTGCCTTTATATATATATATATATAGTAAATACAAGCATATATTATAGATTATAAATTTTATTTTAGATATTTTTTTAGTTCAATAATATATAGGAGTGAAGATTCGAACTCTTAATTTTTTGGTCGAAAATATATAATTTACACTCTGTTTGGCGTCAATAAAGTTAACGAAATGATTTTAAATTTTATGATTTGAAATTCGAATTTTTTTTTTAGATTCTTCATCTTGTTTAGAATGAGAAAGATTGGAAACGAATGAATTTAAAATTTGTTAATATAGGTTAATCTTAATTTATTAATTAAAATTAAAATATGATAAGGTTAAATAAGTAATTTAACTAAAATTTTAGAAAATTCTTCAAAATCCGAATATTTTAAGCCGCAATTTTTTTTTAAATGTAAAAGTAGCAATTTATCGTAATAACAAAGAACTAAATTCATTTGAAATCCGTAAAAATTTAAAATCTTTAAAACCTTAGATTTCCAAACACAATCTTAAGAAATTAAATTATATTAAGATTAAACCGTGGCTACCGCTAATAATGCCTTTTCTTTACCCCCCCAAAAAAAAAAAAAAAAAAAAAATTGAAATTCACTGTCCCCAAGCCCCAACCATACAAAAAAGGGAACTGCTCTGGAACACAAATGGCAACCGTTTCTCTCTCCCTGCACTACACGTAGAAAAATGGCAATGGCCTTATCCTCATATACAGTTACTCCGACCCTCAAACTCTCGCCTCCTTCAACATCCCAACCAACCAGGCTTGTTCATTGCCACTCTCCCACCCTTCTCGTTCGCACCCCGTCCAACCCAAACACTAAGCTCCTTACTGTTACACCTTCTGACAAGTGGAGGGCCAGAATCTCTTTCTTTCCTGCTTTTTTAAAGAAAGGAAAAGATGTTGGTGCTCTTAAAGAGGAGCTTCTTCAGGCAATTGCGCCCCTTGATCGAGGAGCTGAGGCCACTCCTGACGTTCAGGAAACGGTTGATGAGGTTGGTTATTCTCACTTGCATTTTAGTTTTGATTGTGTAGTAGTTTTCTTCATTGAGAATTGTAACTTGAAGAATATATATATACATACAACGGTTGCTATGTGTATTGTGCATTTTTGGTTGGATAGTCGGAACTGCATATCTTAAGGAAATGGGATTACCTGCCTACTGCCTACTGTTGTTGAGTTTATCGGGAGTTGAGAAAACGAGGTGATAGGAATATTCGCTTTTGTTTTAGTTATGGAGGTTTAATTTTGTCATTGTCTATCTGATGGATGGTACTAGTGGGGAAAGTTGTTTGTATTTTAGAAATGGAGGTTTTAGAGATAAGAGTGCTTTTATTATCCTTCCAGCTTGATGTTTTTTTTTTTTTTTTCTCCTTTTGGAGATTTTCATGTTCTTTTTTCTTGTGTATCTTTTCATCTATCTAACTATATCTATATTTATTATATCAAATAGTACAATGAAGGAAAATTTTTGCTTTCCAACTTTGCCTTCAACTTTTAAGTACATGTTCTTTTTGCCCTTCAAATTCTTATGAGACACGACTGTTCAGGTTGACGTGTCCGTATAGACTCGTTCTTTCAAACAAAGTCACCTTTAATGACTGTTCGGGTTGTCGCGTCCGTTGAGATGTGTCTATACAGATAAATATGTCATTTCACACTGCTAACGGGGCACGACTATTCAATTTGAGGTGTCTTTTGAGAAATGTATACAAACAGACATATCATTTCGCACAAAATCATCTCCAACGTTTGAGTATTTAAAAAATTCTTTTTATAAAAACTATTATCGTTTTTTACTTTAAATGAGAACTACCCGATTTTAAATTAAAACTACACGATTCCACATGCATCGCACGTGTTTCTGGCTAGTTCAATTAAAAGTTATCTCTTGTTTCAAGAAATGGAGATATGCTTGAACGTTTCAAGATGTGTATTCTTTCATATTTTTCAATGAGAACTCAGTTTCTTGATAAAGAGTTGCTTCTTCCATAATGTAACCAAATAAAGCAATTCATATTGATTTTATTCCAACTTCAATTTATTCAACATTTATTATGAAGAAAAGATTGTATCGGTAGTACTTAGTACAAGGGAGAGAGGGCATATGCAGTTTTAGATGTTTGGGAGTTAAATTCCGAATGCTTAGTCCATTGGTTGGAAAGGAATAAAAAAACCTTCCATGGAGACGTAAGGTTTCACGAAAATTTGTGGGATAGTATTGTGTTGGTGGTCTGTTTTTGGAATATTTTGTTTAAGTAAAAGACCTAGCGAGAATGCGCTCAAATCATGGTAGTCACCAATGAGAAGTTGTTTCTTGTTAAAAAATGAGTTTAAATCATGGTACTCACATACTTAGGATTTAATATCGTATAAGTTTCCTTAACAACTAAAAGTAGTAGTGTAAGATAGTTGTTTTTTGGTATTGTTCAAGACGCACACAAGCTTTCCTAGACACAAAAAGATATTAAAAAAAAAAGAAAAAAAATTGTAACTACTCCTTAAGTTGTTAAATTTCCAAGTGATAGTGCTTTTATAACTTTATCAATTCTAAAAATTAAATTATTATGGTATATTTTTATTTACTTTACGTCTTTACTTCTAAAAGTGTATATTTGTATTTACTTGTAATAAATCATAACGTAGTTAATTTTATATTTGTAGTCACTTTTAATAAATTATAACATAGTTAATTTTTGTTCTTATTATGATGTATTACTAACAGATATCACGCAACCTTGAAGCAGCCAGCCCCGTAAAGGAACCACTCAAATCTGATTTACTAAATGGGAAATGGGAGCTCATATATACGACTTCAAGATCAATTCTGCAAATTGAGGTAGCTGGATACACCATTATGAGTCTATAACATGTTTCCTCACAACTATATGTACTCTTGCATACATGCATAGTACACACATTGACACATTTATGCTGTTTTTCTATCTATCTAGTTGAATTAAATTTTTTGATCGATATTTAGATCTTTTATGAGCTAGTTAGTATTTAGGAAGATGTTCTGCTTCATCCTCCCTATGAGAAGAAGGATAGGAATTAGGGCTAGTTTTGTTTTTTTGTGCAGTGTTATGGGGCATTTAGATAGAGAAATAACAGGATGTTTAGGGGCATGGGGACTTCAGGCAGAGAGGTCTAATCTTTAGCTAGATTTAACATCTTTCTTTGGGTGTCCGTGGGTAAAGACTTTTGTAATTATTCATTACGTTTTATTCTCTTGGACTAGAGCCCTTTCCTAGCTCGTTAAGCTAGTATTTATCTAGCTTCTTTTGGACTATCGTTTTTGTTGGCCTGTTTTTTGCTTTTTTAGCTTGTGGTAGCCCCTTTATTTCTTTATTTTTATTTTTTTTTCCTTCTCAATGAAAGCCTGATTTTTTTTGAACAAACAATATTCCTCCATGATAAAAGAAGTTTTAGCTCTTGAGATTGGTGTACTTGTTACAGACCAAACTGACTTCGAAAGCCTTAAACAAGCAGCCCACATCGAACGAGAAAACTGGAAACTCCAAAGTGAATGATCATGGAGGACTTAACTATTCAGTCTTAATATATCTGCTCTTGAATGATCTCAAATACTTTTTTGATGAACGAGACTCAATGAGTAGACTTATAACGTTGAAATAAGAGTCTGCTTTGTGGAAATTAGTGATTACTAGTATTCATGGCTTAGACACATTTCGATGGCACACATTATCTAAAAGAAATGGCTGACTTAGATGCCCGTGGATTCATATTACCAAGACTTGGAAATTTGTGGATCATTCTTCTTCATTCATTATGGGCAATGACATTCATATTTCCTTTTGGAATGATATTTGGATAGATAATTCCCCTTTGAAAGTTTCTTTCCCTCTTCTCTTCAAAGTTGTTTCGGATCCTTTTGGTTCCATTCATAACTATTGGGATGGATGCCATCTCACGTGGAAGTTGGAGACTAGAAGGAATTTAAAGGATCTTGAATGTGCAAAGTTTTCTTCTCTTATATCTCTATTAAATTCTATCCAATTAAGAGTGATTGAGGACAAGAGGTTTGCCCAACAGTCATTGACTCATTGTCCAAAATTTGAATTCTCCCAGATGCAAAAGTTAGAGGAAAAAACCCGTTCATGTCAACGTCTCATCGAGAAAGGTTCAGATGATGATGATGTGCTGATTATTCCCACGAGGCAAAGTACAAAGAAAGTTGAGATAGGTGGGCCTTCCTCCTCAACTATTTTTCCTACAACTGACAAATCTCCAAAAGGAAATCAGAAAAGAAAAAAGGAAGAAAACAACACGAATGGGAAAGGAAAAGAGAAGCTTCAAAGAGCGCAGAGTTTCTTTTGCAAAGAAAAGTGAAGTCTGCACTTTCCTTAAAGAAGGTCATATATGCTCATCCTCATCCCCTTCTCCCACCGTCAATGGCAACCTCACAAAGAAAGTTAAAAAAGGGAAACAAATGGAAGCTAGTTTGAAATCTTCCTTTTCTAGTTACGTTGATCCTAGCGAGGACGAAGAAACAGATTATTGGAAGCCCCCTTTTTAGAGGAAGAGATTCTCATAGCAATCAAGTATATGGGAAATCTCAAAGTCGCCTGGGCTGGATGGTTTCACAAGTGAGTTTTTAAAAAAAACTTGGCACATTTTGAAAGCTGATTTAGTAGAAATGTTCCAAGATTTTTTTCAAAATGGAAAGATCAATCGTTGCACAAACGAGACTTATATCTGCCTGATTCCTAAGAAACATAGAGCTTCGAAAATCAATGACTTCAGACCCATAAGTCTAATTTTCTCCTTGTACAAGAAGATCCTCCCCAGTTGTATTAGTGATGAGCAAGCCACGTTTGTGGAGGGGGGCTAAATCCCAGACGCCATGTTAATTGCCAACGAAGTAGTGAGAGACATAATGAACAAAAAGGAAAAAAGGCCTCTTGCTGAAATTAGACTTGGAAAAGGCCTATGATAAGGTTGATTGGGCCTTTTTAGACTTCGTGCTTTGCCAAAAACGTTTTAGAGGAAGGTGGAGAAGATGGATACAAGGCTGCTTATCCACAACAAACTTCTCCATCCTTATAAACGGCAGACCCAGAGGGAAGATTAGAGCACAACGGGGGATTAGACAAGGTGACGCTCTCTCTCCCTTCTTCTTCACATTCATTGGTGATGTTTTTAGTAGGTTAGTGCATTTTTGTATTGAAAGTCAGATCCTCCAAGGCTTTAACTTGGGCTATAGCATGGAAATAACTCACCTCTTGTATGCGGATGATACTTTGATTTTCTGCCGTGGAAATATGGAATGCTTGCAAAGCTGGTGGTGCATCATCTCCCTCTTCCTTCAAGGATCAGGCCTCTTGTTAAATCAGAACAAGACAACCCTCTTTGGGATTAACTACAACGAGGCAGAGGTGAAAGAAATGGCTAACCGGTGCGGCTGTGCGACCGACTCTCTCCCTTTCTCTTACCTTGGGTGCCGTCTGGGAGGTCATCAAAAGTCTACAGGCTTCTGGGATCCAATAATCGACAGATTGATGGCCAAATTGGATAAATAGAAGGGTATTCTTATATCCCAAGGAGGCGAACTTACCCTGGCGCAATCCGTTCTGGGTAGTCTCTCTATCTATTCCTTCTCCATGTTTAAAGCTCCCATATCGGTAATTAAAAAAATGGAAAAGATCATCAGAGACTTCGTCTAGAGTGGAGGTTGCTACAAACCAGGGGCCAATTTGGTTAATTGGAGCCTCACTTCTCTGCCCTTAACTCGGGGAGGGCTTAGAATTGGCGCGCTAGCTCAGAGAAATACAGCTCTTTTGTTGAAATGGCTGTGGTGTTTTACTACTGAAAGAAATGCTCTTTGGAGGAGAGTGATTGAAACCCTTTACGGTAGTGAGCAAGGTGGTTGGTTGACTAAGGCTCCCAAACACATACTTTGAGGTAGACCTTGGGTAGATATTTGTAAAAACAAAGATCTCTTTCTTTCCTTCTCTATTTTTTTGTTGGGGGACGGCCAAAGAATCCAGTTCTGGGAAGATGCTTGGTTGGAGGGGACCCCGTTGGTGGCCTCTTTCCCTGACTTGTACATCATCTCTCTTAAGAAGGAAACTGTTGTTGCTGATTGCTGGGATAATGTTAATTTGACTTGGGACCTCGGCTTTAGAAGAGGTTTCTCGATAGGGTGATTGAGACTTGGGCTCTTTTCTTGGAGAAGATTGGTAACATCCAAGTCTGTGCGATGGGCGATCAGATTTCTTGGCCCCTCGTTGCCAAGGGTTTCTTCTCTACGAAGTCTACCTTTAAGGCCTTGTGTAAAGATAGAGGGTCCATAATCCACCACGTCAGGTGGGTTGATGCTATATGGAAGCTGAAAATGCCCATGAAGATCAAAGTTTTTTTTGTAGAACACTGCTTCTAAGCTCCAAAGAAAGTTCCCCAGTTGGACCTTGTCCCCTAACATATGCAACTTATGCCTTAAGGCTAAGGAGGATATTGACCACATTCTTCTACACTGCTCTTTTGCTAGAAAGGGCTAGATTTTCATTTTGAGCGAATTCAATGTTAATTGCTGCCTTCCTCAAAATGTTGACCATTGGTTGATGGAAGCTTTCTTGGGGCTCATGGGAAAATCTAAAGTTTTGGGGCTCAACGTGGTGGGTGCAACCCTTTGGTTGGTTTGGAAGGAAAGAAAATGAAATCAAAGGATTTTTTAGGATAATACTAATACTTTTGAGCATTTTGTTTATGACATACAACATTTGGCCTCGTGGTGGAGTTCAAATCACATAGATTTCTCTTCTTCTTACAGCCTTTCCATGATTATTTTAAATTGGAAAGCTTTTTTATTACCTTCTCTTCAAGGGGCTCGCTTTGCCCTGCCCCTAGGATGTATCTTCTTTCTCTAAATATACATCTGTGCTTCTTACAAGAAAAAAAAAGATTGACGACAAGAGGATTTGGAATTTAAATCCATCAGGGATCTATTTGGTTAAATCTCTTTCAAGACGGTTATCCTCTTCATCTCTTTTATCTAAAGTGGAATTCACATCTTTGTGAAAAGCAAAATGTCCTAAGAAAGTTAATGTTCTTTCTTGGTTAATTCTTTTTGGGAATCTAAATTCGGCTATTCTTTACAAAGGAAGGTTCCTCATTCATTTTTAATGTCATCCATATGTTCTTTATGGCATCCAACAAGTGAAAGTCATAGCCATCTTCTATTTCATTGTTTTTTTGCTTCAGCAATATGGTATTCTTTTTTCAGCTTGTTCAGCATGAGTTGGGTCTTTGCAAAATATTCAAGAAGCAACGTATATCGTCTTCTCCTCAGACCAGAATTCTCATATCAGATTCATTTCATTTGGTCTAATGCAATCAAGTCTATTTGGTCGGAGCTTTCGTTTGAAGAAAAAAGAAGACATTGGATCGAATACTTCGATAGTGCCAAACACAAGGCAACTATGTGGTGTTCTTCTAAACTTTTTGAGAGCTATTCTATGGGAGTTATTTACACAAATTGGGACGCCTTTTCAACATCTCATTATTAGTTATTTACTTTTGCTTTTGCTGGTTTTCTTTTTTATGGCTTTATTGTACTTTTTCACTCTCTTTTTAGGAGTTTGTTTTCTTTGAGCATTTGTATCTTTTTATTATATCAGCGAGAAGTTATTTCTTGTTAAAAAAAATGTTGAAATAAAAGGACAAATATCCATACAAGATTTACAGTAAATATTTCTCATTGAGTACTATGTTAAATATCCTTTATTCAAAATTTACCCAAGGGTGGACTTAATCATTTAATTAATTTTTACCAGTTGTATTTTGATAGAGGCCCAAGCTGTTAAGATCCATAACAAATTATCAAGGAATCAATATAGATACACTCAGAGCTCAAAATATGGAATCTTGGCCATTCTTCAACCAGGTATAAGTTACTGCTCCCTTCATTCTATTCCTTTTTAATGAGTTGTTAGATGTTCTCTCTTTTTTACTCCCTAATCATACTTTGTGACAATGGGTCATATTTGTACATAATGTAATTTGTGTGAATTTTATTTATTATTCTCTTTTCTCTTTGCTCTCCCAACGCCATATCAAATGAAGTTAGTTTGGAACTAAGATATGAACGGGACAATATCATACATACATGCATGATGGATCATTTTGACAGGAATGTTATTTGGAATATTAGGGTGTTGAGGGCATATTAATATTTAGCCCGATAGTTTGTTAGAGGGGATTGGCTATAAATAGAATAGAGGGGAGGAGAAGAGGGTAAGTAATTGTTTAGTCATGAATTAAGACTTAGGTTGGTATACTTAAGAGAAGGAGGCTCTAAGAACTTCAAATACTTGGTTATCTTGTAATTCCTTTATTTTTTATATTTCAATGTATTTGGGTTCTATGACATTATTTTTAAAATATAATTATTATCTACTTAAGACTTAGAGCACCAAGTTCTGATTAAAATTCAATAGTTAGTGCGTCAATACATATGTTGAGTTGAACATTTGGCTTCTTGGTGGTTCTCAAACTTCAAGAAATTTTTTTGTAATTACAGCCTGCGTATGATTGTTAACGACGGAATGCCTTATAACCTAGATTCTTTTGTTGGGAGAAAGCTTGCTTGGCCTTGCCCCTTAGGATGTATTTTTTTTTATTTATAATACAAAGCTTCCTGTTTCTTATAAAAAAAAAATATAAGTTAAGTTTACTACATGGATAAGCTTTATTTCTAATCAAAAGTTTACTGCATAGATAAGCTTTATTCATCTCCACTCAACTTTCGGCTACCGTTGATGTTAGAGTAATGATAGGGACCAAGCCATGAAGGTTTAATCATTCTAGATAATTCCTTTCTTACCACCAAACTTGCAACTAGGAAGAACTCAACTAGTTGTTAACTGATTGACTTAGAGAATGATAGTTAAAATTGGAAGATATCCAAATTTTGGTCACAAGCCAAAATATGGACGGATAGAAGAGGAAGAGATAAACAAATATCTCTTTATCCCTTCTACCAAGGCAACTTTGGTTTGAATTTAGGTTGAAAGTGAAATTCCTCTTACGTAGACCTCCAACCCTTAATGACCAAAGGAAGAATTTATACCTTTCCTCGTTGAGGAAGGTTAAATTCTTTTTGTGGCAGGTCTTGCATGAAATAGTTAATACCTTGAATTGTATCTCGAGGAAGTCAACGGGGTTGATAGGGCCGCACTGTTGTATCCTTGGTAGGGATATGACTGCGGATCTTGACCATTTTTTTAGTTGTAACTGTGCTTTTTTAGCGGGGAGCTATTCTTCCAGGCGTTTGGCTTTTAGCTAGCCTGTTCTAGAGGGAGTAGCTCTATGATTTAAGAACTCCTCAATCTGCCTTTTAGTGAAAAAAGGCATTTTTTGTGGCTCTCTAGGAATTATCTGATTTTGTGGGGCCTTTGGATTGAGAGGAAAATATAAATTTTAGGAGGTAGAGAAACCAAAAAAGGAAGTGTGGTCCCTTGTTAGGTTCCATGTTTTTTTTGGACTTTAGTGCTCAAGACTTTTTGTAATTATTCTCTAGGTCTTATTTTGTTTGATTGACCATTTTTGTTTTAGTTTGGCTCCTTCTTAATAAGGGTTTTCTTTTTGTATGCCTCTTGTATTTTTTTTTTCTCAACGAAGGTTGCTTTTATTCGGAAAAAAAAAGAGGAGGAATTTATACTTTCTAAGGGAGAGTTGAATTCTAAAGTTTCTTACCAAAAAAAAAGATGTCATGATTGCTTCTCTTTTCCTAGGGACAAAAGAGACTTGACCATATAAGAGTCTGACTGTCTAGAACCCACTTGTAATGTTATTTTTTTGACTAAAAGAGACAAACCTTCACAATGATGCAAAAAAAAGATTGGATCATCCCTTTTCTATTCCACAAATCATAGTGCCGAGAGGTATTCCGATCTTTAGAGATGGAGTCATAGGCCTCTTTGATATGAGAGCCAAAACCAACAATTTTGGAAATAATTCTCTCAAACTTCTTTCCTATTAAGAATATGAATTAATAATTTTTTATTTAACATAGTATTAGAGTAAGTCTTGTGTTCGAACTCCTGAAATACCATTTTCTCTTTATTTAATATTGATAATCACATGTTAGGCCTTGTGCTAGTTTTCAAGCCCACGAGGGAGGTGGAGGGTTAAGAATATGAATAAAAAGGAAATTTAATGTAACTCATTAGTTTAAGCTTTTGGGTTAAGTGATGATTTAACATTTTCAATGGTGAAGCTAAAGAAGAGTGGCCGAACTATCTCTAGTAACTTGCTTTGTATTGTCACAAAATGAGGAGGCTAAATTAACGATTTCTGAATAAGGACATCTGAGACTGATTTTGAGGCATTAGGTATAAGGTGCTCAAACCTATTGTCATGTTTCGATGTTCCTACAAGGAGAGAAGAGATGGACTATTGAGCGTCCAACTTACATTGGTGTGGTGCTTGTCGAGGGACACCAATGGTCAAGTTAGAAATTGTAATGGTAAATCAAATTGTAAGTTTTGCTGAAGGGCAGGAGAGAGAAAATGATGCTTGTGATTGATTGAGTAGGTTTCATCTCTAGAGCTCTCTGTACCCCTTTCCCATACCTTAGCAATCTATAAATGGGCTTTTATAAGCGAGACTAAATGTTACGTCTTTGGGATTGGTGACAAAAGAATCTTATTTTTGAATGGACAACTGAGAAGACCAATGCTCCAATTACTATATCCAATCCTTTGATATGAGAAGTTTGTCTATCAAAGATTGTGTCGGTTGATCTCTAATGTTTGACCAAGTGAATTTGCCATTTGACAAAGTAACCTCTTCTAATTCCATCACTTTGATGACTTTATTGAAAATTTTCATGCTTCAGGTCCTCCAACCTCCATTAGATTTTTTATGAGACCATCTAATAACATTATAATTTCACCATCTAAAAACATTATAATCTCCTCCAGCACACCATGTTCCATTGCAATAGGCATGAAGGTTCATTCTTCCCAAAAAAAATTTCTTCCTTTGTGGTGATTTGGATTATACACGTTCGTCTCCCATATAAAGTGGTGTTTGTAAGAATAAACAAATGGTAATAGTAAGAATTTTCTGGATGAAAGTTATTACTGCATGGAATGTTTGTGAGCTAGGCTCTCATGCCAAGCGAGTCTTGGTAAAGGATATCATCATTCTTAATACTCCTGATATAGTTATTCTTTATGAAACTAAGTTTAAGTTTACTAACCAAAGGCCGATCAATTCTAACTGGAGCTTTAAAATTATTCATTGGCAGATTCAGCATTGGCCTCCTCTGGTTTCTTCATCTTTGGAATCAGCTCCCTATTTCGGAGTTGGAGGCCGTAGAAGACATAAGATGAAAGTAGTTGAGAGATTATGTCTCTTAGTGAAAATGTTCAATGCGCTTAGTCTTTTTAATATTTCAAGTTTCAATACATGTTTAGTTGTCGAGATTGCAAGAAGCATTGAAAAAAGAATATGACAATATATTAAATAAGTGCTCATCTATTTTTCTCAATTAGATGATGAGTTTTTGCTGGGGATTGGTAATTTGTAGCTCTAACATGTTTGTTCAAGTTCTTGTCCTTTTTGTAGGTTACAGCAAACTTAACGCCTTTGAACCCAAGAAAAGTAGCTGTTCAATTTGACACTTTCAAAATTCTTGGTCTGGTAAGTCATCTGATTTCTTTTGATTTTAATCAGTAATTCCATATAAATATCAAACCACATTTTGTGCTTTCATTTGACAGACTTTAAGATTCAGTTTCTGGATGGAAATGAGAAGCTACATTACTGGATACTGTTGTAAATTAATTTCCAAGTTTGGGCATTCTTGTAAATAACCAATTAAGAAATTATATTTCTCTTGTCTTGTAAATTTTTTTTTTTTTAATAAATTTTTTTATTATTATTTTTTAATAAGAAATGGTGGAAACAAGTGTATTAATCACAAAAGGGACAACCTAGGGGCAGGGGTAGAGAAAACCCCTCCCAAGACTATACAATGATAGCTTTCCAATCAGACATAATCATACTGAGACTATAATTACAAATTTTTTTTGTATGATTCGAGCACCACCAAGACGATAAATTTATAACACTATCACAAAAAGAGTCCAAAGAAGTGACTTGGTTATTGAAGACATGGTTGTTCCTTTCTTTCCAAATAGACTAAATGAGAGCCCGTGTTGCACAATTCCAGAGAGTCCCAGCCTTTCCTTTCAACTTCACACCACCAAAGTTCTCATGAAGAAAGGAATCGACTTTAGCAGGAAGTCAAAAGGCTATCCCAAAAAAAGAAGCCAGAACCGACCATACTTTCCTAACAAAGGAGCAATGCAAAAAGATGTGATCAATTGTCTCTTCATTTTCGTAGCATAGACTGCAAACCGTAGGAGACATCATCCACGAGGGGAATTTCTTTTGAAGCTTATCGGCAGTATTAATATTTCTATAAAGCAGCGACCATAGGAAAAGCTTCACCTTCTTTGGGATTTTAAACTTCCAAATGAAGTCCACCACAGGAGAGTTCATCTTAGCCTTTGGTTTAGTAAGGTGAATAAGGGCAAAATTAGTGGAGAAGAGCCCATTAGCTTCTAAAATCCATAAGATTTTATCCAAGCCAACGCCAATCTGAACGAAATCGAGAATCTCAGTCAAGGCAGCCCATCTAACCAGTTCTCTATCAAAAAGACTCCTCCTGATTCCCAAGTCCCAAGCGTGGGTAAGAGAGTTCCAGCATTCATCGATGGAACAATTTTTCTTGTTGGAGAGAATATACAAATCTTGGAAGCTACTCGATAAAGGGGAAGGGTCAGCCCAAGGGTCCTCCCAAAATGTGGTTCTTTTACCTTCCACCACTTTAAAAGTGACGAATTTTCTGAAGCTTAAACGGTTTTTGTCTATGTCAATCCAAAGTCTTCCTTGGGGGGATCCTTTTGTTTTCTTGGTCTTGTAATCTTTTAGACTTAAAATTTAGGATTTTGACTGAGCTAGATTATTTTTTACCTTTCTTTCTTGTATTTAACTTGATTAATATTAGTTGTGTAAAATAATTAGAAATACTAGAAAACTTCATGGTATTAGAGCCCTAACAAAAATAAACCCTAGTTTCTTCCAAATTTTAGCGGTCAATGCAATTGGCGTCCCCATCATTGCCGCTAGAGCCCTAACCACCCCTGTAAAATGGCGCACTCAACCTCCAATGGGCTCATCTGAATGGTACCTTCTTGAAGTGGCTTAAGGATGGGTTGATATATGCAAAAGGAGGCTACCCTATGTTTCTAGTGATGGGGGAGAAAGAGTTGGTGCGCGAGACACATGATCCTGAGTGGGCTGGACATCCAGGAATAGAGCAGATGCATGTTTTACTATCACGTTTGTGTTTCTGGCTCAAAACGCACGAGGATATGGAGGCATATGTGAAAACTTGTATAGTTTTCCAATTAGACAAGGTGAAAAAAGGGAAGAGGCAAGCTTGCTACAACTTCTTCCTGTTCCGGAGAGGTTGTGACAGTCAATGTCTATGGACTTCATGTGGGCTGCTGTGTGTTTCCCCTAAACCACGCAAACACTTGGTGGGAATCAGGTGGACCTAAGATCATGGGAAGTTATGCCCAGTTAACTAGTGGCAGTTAACTCCCTCAAAACTAGGAGTAGTGGGCGTTTTTTGGAAGTGTCTAAAACCTCCTAGATGGTCGACCATGAAGGGGAGGGAAATGAGAAAAGTTGGGTGGTTATGTGACCTTCCAAGTAGTGAGCCGTTACTTCCTGATTCACGCTAACTTCCCAAGTAGTGGGAAGTTGTAGAGGGCTTCGCCCTCTATAAATAGGGACATCCTGCAGCTTGTGTAAGAGTCCCATCCCAGACGTTTGTATTCTTATTGTAATGTAATTGAAGTTAGGTAGGAGATACATGGTGTTTTCCCCTTGGGCGTCTTTGTGCAATGCTTTTTGAGTTGTGTGTTCTACTTTAGTCTCTCTATCCCTTAGCATAGGCGGACTAAGGAGTCCTTAGTGCCGCACAATAAAAACAATTCCTAGTTTGGATTTAACCTTGTGACAGGACCTCACAACATGCCAGTAAGGTCTCATAATGTATCTCTCACTGGTTATAATTTCATTGATATACATTTTTACATGTCCTGAACAACAGATACCAGTCAAAGCACCAGAACGAGCCCGTGGTGAACTGGAAATCACATATTTGGATGAAGAGTTGCGGTAAGTTATTGTGCTAAAATAGACTTTTCATAGATTTGGCATTGTGAGAGACTAATTTTCTGAACTGTACTCAAAGTTTCTTATCGTTTTCTTGTTTTGCCCTGGTTATAGGAAACATGCTTGATTTCTGGATAACAAACGTTTAATGCTCAGATTGGAAATTGTAGATTAGATAGATGACATCTGTATCAAGATTGAATAATGAAACATATTAACAAATGTATAATCAATTTTCACGCCCAAAACTGACCATTTATTTTATTGATCTTTCTCTAAACAAATGTCAGAAACTATTAAAATGGACCATTAAATCTTTTTATAATGATCATTGATATAAATGAACTTGAAAAAAGAGTTAGTTCACAAAATAATAGTTTAGTAGAAAGTCTGTGTCTAAAGGTAGTAGGCGACTCTTATCAAGTTTAATCCAATATCTCTAATTGCTTTCTGTCGTTAGTTAGAATTCCAACAAATGCTCGTGTAAGAGGCTTTTGAGTGACTTTCTTTTAGAATGTTGTGAGAAGGAGAACTTCTTATGGGGCTAAATGGAATTTCAAAGGCTTGAGATGTAGACTGTTTGAGCATTAGCGATTTAAGGAAATGAAACATATCCTCGGTTATATACAGACAGATATTGAACTTTGCTCTATGGAACACCATCAGTACAAGCTAATAAAGCACTGAAGGTAATGGTTGGTTCCCTAATTAGTTAGTAAGAAGCAGATCTAATTCCCCAGGACAAGTGCCTCAACCTTCAATGTCCCAGTAGGAGGTGTCTCTTTGAACGGTGGCATTAATGGTCAAGTGAAAGTCCGATTCCCTGTCATGGCTCTTAATCATTGGACCAATAAACACTGAATCCAACCAGAAAGATACAGGAACTTGACTCTAGGATGTAGGGTGACTTTTGGGAGGATGAAAGTACTTTTAGCTCATTAAGTGCATATCTCAAAATTTTTAGTGTTTGGTTAGACAAAAAAAAAAAAAAGATTTTAAAAATCTTCAGAATGCTCTGACATACTCAAAATACTTTTAGGAGATTCACTTGATTAGTACTTCTTTAATCTTTTTAAAAAGTCATCTAAAAATAGTAGCAAGCTATTAGAGAACTTCGAACGTCATTTTTGCTATTTTGACTTTTTGTTTTTTAAAAAGAAACAACTTTTCATTGAATAGATGAAAAGAAATGTAAGTTAGAAATGAAACAAACTCCAAAAGAAGTGAGGAAACAATAAAAACAGCAAGCAAAAAGAATAAAAAAGGATGAATAAAAGCATCCTAATTATTACATATAGAATTAGATGAATAAGAAATCAAAAGCTTAGAAAGAGAACACCATTGAGACGCTTTGAATTTGACAAGACTGAAACAATCAATCTAAGGCCTCATTTTGTCTTCAAACAGCTTATGGTTCCTTTCAAGCCATAATTCCGACAACAAAGCCTTAATAGCATTAATCCATAAAAGATAGCATCTGGAACTCCAAGGACTGCAAAGAAGTTGGAGAATATTGGTTCGAACATCCTTTGAGAAGATCCAATGAAGATTGAAGTTGGAGAAAAGCGAAAATCAACAATTCAAAGCATAAGTGCACCTGAAAAAAATATGATCTTGAGAATCAGCATTAGCATAACAAAGAACACAAATGCTTGGAGATAACGCAATCCTTGGAAGTTTCTTTTGCAAAAAATCAGAAGAATTGATGTGACCAGACAACAAAATCCAAACAAAAATATTGCATTTCCTGGGGCTTTTAGAATTCCACAAAGCCGAGACTAATTCCTTGGACCAAACGTTTGGAGAATGGCGACAGCCTGAAAAATATTTAGTCAAAGATTTAACGGAAAACAACCTTGAAGATTCCAAACTCCAACAAATCTTGTCCTCATCTCCATTCAAACAAATAGAACTAACAATGGACAATGAAGGAGAGAATTCCACAGATTCTTGGTCTTTTAGATTATGCCAAGTATGAAAATACCAAACCCGATGATCACGATCCCAAAACTCAGCAATCGAATAATTCAGAAGAAAAATCACCTTAAAAAGGTTTGGAAAAACTAATCGAAGAGGAGAGTTACTAATCTATATGTCGTTCCAAAAAGAAACTCGATTATCACATGCAACCTTAAATCTACAAATATGAAATTCATTATTCCAAATCTTGGATATATTGACCCAAGGGCATCTCAAACAACCAGGGAGCTTAAGACCTGAATTCCACCTAAATAAATGTGTGCCGTAAATACTAACCACCGCTTGACGCCATAAAGAATCCAGTTCATTATAGAATCGCCATCCCCAGTTCGAAAGAAAGGCTTTGTTTTTCCTCCTCAAACCAAGCAAACCGAGATCACCATCTTCTAAAGCTCGAGAAGCCAAATCCCACCTAACAGGATGACTTAGCTTTGCATCATTGGATCATTTCCAAAAGAAAATTACACAATATCTTTTCAATCTGAGAAGCACATATAATATAAAGGAAGATTGGATAAAACAAAATTACACAAAGTTTGGCGACCTCTTCTTAAGAGATGAAAATTCTTCCACTTGGATACCTTCTTCTCAATCTTTTCAATGATTAAAGACCAAAATACCTTAGATTTGGTATTACCTCCACGAGGCAAACCCAAATAATAAATAGGAAGATTCTCCCAATTACAACGATAAAGAGAAGCCACTTGAGATACCTTGGTGGAAGGAAGATTAATGCCACAAATAGAAGATTTAGCCCAATTAACCGTCAAATTGGAGAGCCACTCAAAGGCTTCAATAGCTTTGATCAATAAATTCAGCATAGCATCGTCATCTTTACAAAAAAGTAGTGTATCATCTGCAAATTGCAAGTGAGAAATATGGAAAGACATTGCCCACCAAAAATCCTTCAAAAAGACCATGAGAATGCAGATTTTCCAGCATACTACTTAAAACATCAATTAAGACAAAAAGGAATGGGGAGAGAAGATCACCTTCTTGCAACCTCCTAGAAAGCTTGAATACGCCCTTTAGGTCTTCTATTTATAAAAATGGAGAATTTAAGATCACGAACGCACCCCAAGATCCAAGATATCCATTTAGATCCAAAGCCTTTATACAAAAGGACTACTTCTAAAAAATTCCAATCCACCATGTCAAAAGCCTTCTCAAAATGGAGTTTGAACATCCTATCCTTTCTTTTTGAGAGTCTATAAAAATTCCACCACTTCATTAGGTATTAAAACAGAGTCAAGAATATTTCTACCCTCAACAAAAGTACTTTGATTTGGGGAGATTGAGCAAGTTCAGCGCAAGAACTTTAGCCAATACTTTGTAGATAGAAGACGTGAGATTTATTGGCTGGAAGTCGTTAACACAAGTGGACTTTTCCTTCTTGGGGATTAAATAAATAAACGTTTCTTTAAGACACGAATTAACATGCCCATTTCTAAAAAATTCATCAAACAATCTCAAAAAATTCATTTGAAGAAACTCTCAATACTTAAAAAAGAAACTCCGAAGTGAATCCATTCGACTTTGGAGCTTTGTTCTTTCCCAGGCCCTTTAGAACCCCAATAATTTCAACTTCTTCAAAATTCCTTTCCAACCAAATATGAGAATCCGAAGATAATGGGCGCCAATTAAGACCAGGAGGCACATAACAATGGCAGAGACTTTTATGGTAGAGGGATGAGAAAAAATCAATAATTTCTTCCTCTATTGCCGGTTGAGTAATTAAAATTTTTTCATTACTATTCACCAATTCAGAAATCAAAGCTTTCCTTTTACGTGCTGCAAGATAACAATGATAAAATTTTGAGTTTTCATTCCCTTCCTTCAACCAATGAGTTTTGCATCTCTGAATTAAATTCCGTTTTTCAAGAATATAAATGTCTAATAGAGCATCGCGAGAATTGTATCTATTTTCAAGGTCTTATATTTATAAAGCAGCAAGGTCTTCCTTTGCATCCAAATCTGCAATATAACTCACAATTTTCTGTTCAGAATCTTTCCTCTGTAATTCATACGATTTGCTCCACTGACAAAGAATAGGTTTAAGCTTTCTAAGTTTCGAATGAATGGTAAAACCCACCCATCCATAAGATGTATCGGCCAACAAACTTGATTCAACAAGGGTATTACAATATCTTTGTTCAAAAGCTAAGAGTTGAAGAAGCGACAAGGGCAAGGGCCCCAATGAAAATTCTCTGATTTTAAAACAGTAGGAAAATGGTCTGATGTAGTATGACAAGCTCTGGATGCACGAGAATTATTGAAAACAGAATATCCCAATCTGAAGGGGTGAAAACGATCTAACAAGGATTGCACTGGCCTATTACCATTTCTTGACCAAGAAAATTTACCATTTTGAAGAGGAATTTCCAGCACACCCAATTCCTCAATAAGATTGTTGAATTTCCGCGTACTTCTGAAGGAATTGGAACCACTAGAACATTCTGAAGACCATCTAGCATTGAAATCACCTTCTGAGCACCATGTCTTCGCAACATAAGCAAAAATTGATCTCAACTCATCTCTAAAGAACTTCCTCTCTCTGTAATCTGTAGGGCCATACAAGTTAGTAATCCATACATCTAAATTATTAGAGTATGAAAGTAAAATGGAGATGGAATAGCCACCCTTCAGCACTTCCTTAACCGAAACTTTGGATTCATCCCACAAAATTAAAATACCTCCAATCTTCCTAATGAATCAACCTCAGCCCAATCATCATCTTTAGAACTCCAAATCGATTTCACAATTTGTCTATCCATGGATTGCATCTTTGACTCCTGAAGCATGACAACATCTGGACACTGATGGCTGATGAATTTCTTGATTAATAGCGACTTTTTGGAATCACCAAGGCCTCTTACATTCCAAGTAATAATCTTCATCAAAGCAATATACCAATTAATGCAAAAACAGGGGAAGAAAAGAAAGAAACCCCTGCCTTAGCCAAAAACAGAGTTGAAATGTCGACGGTAAAAACCACAAAAGAAAACAGAGACCTCTGCCTTGGACAAGAAACAGAGCAAATTACAGACTTTACAGAGGCTTGAAAGAGACTAGAGGAAGATCACATTGATCAAAAAAACAAAGCCTGAGTTTCATGGATATTTAACTAATTGAGAAAAATGAAGAGGCACTAAGGCTTTTCCTTCGACATCTTTAATAAAATGAATTTCATCACTCCGCCAAACACAAAAGGATTACCAATACTGCAACTTTTAATTTCCATGATATGAAGAATGAATCAGCACTAAAATGAAAGAAAAAGGCCGAAGAAAACTACCGGAGACTAAGAGGAAGAAAGGGAGAGAAGAGAGCATACTTACCTTTATTGGATCATAAAAAATGTTGTTTTCATTTTGACTTCTTTTTTTGGATAATGATTTTCTATGATGTGTAACATGTATTTGATGATTTATAGTGAATCTAATCAGAGTGTGTTTGAGAGTGATTTTAGGACTAAAATAATTACTTTTGTCTTAATAAAATTGTGGTCAATTACCTAAATTTGGGCATAACAATAGTAATTTTGGACATTTCAAAGTCACTTCCAAACACGTCTTCAGTCACTTCTGTTTTGTAACAATTGATTGAGAACATCCCTTCTCTTCTCAAATCAAATAAATATTTAGTTGAAGGATTATATTATCATAAATAGTAGTAAATGAATGAAAAAGGGCGCTGACTTGGAGGTTTAGATTAGACATCAACGCAATCAGTATGTATGCTTTCCATCTTTGAAACATCAACATATTCATTGTCACTTTGCCAAATTGATGGAGCTTTCCCACTATCTTTTAATGACAAATAATAACTATGTTTGAGAGGTACTGAATTCTTTGAATAGGGCTTTTGATGAATATGTTTCTTTGTGCCATTTTTTTCATCTGCTCTACCTATTGAGTCTCGAACTCGCAACCAGAGAGAGAGATTTCATTTCAATCTATCCTCTACGTCAGAAAGCTACGAAACCGTTCAGTTTGATGAATATGTTTCTATCGGTTAACTTTTTACTGCCCATTTCTTTTATTCATTCATTCATCACCGGGGTGTTGTGTTATTAAACTGTTATATAATTGAGTGACAGAATATCCAGAGGTGACAAAGGGAACCTGTTTATCTTGAAGATGATCGATCCTTCCTATCGAGTACCCGTGTAACACTAATCTGGTTACTTGTTATATCCTCCTAAAGCCCGAAGAAATCACAAAACCAGGGAGTGATTATTATCTTTGTAACTTGATTCTCAAAATATCTTGGTAAAACCTTGAGACAATCTTCTGTATATATTTTATCTTATACTAAATTATTCAATAAAGATCTCTCCATTGTGGAATCTGGAAACAAATGGTTCATTGTTCAATATTTTGTGAGAACATAATATGTTCTTTCCATTTATATTATAAGGTTGTAATGTTTGCTATTGTTTGTGAGTACCTTTGAATAGTTGATGGTTTGAATCATATTGAACTTTCAAGTTTATTCCAATTTGTTATTTAAAGTTTTAAACATTTTGTTTGTCTCTAAACTTCACATAAAATCTACTTTAGCTCTTAACATTATTCAACGAAGATCTAATATAGATATGTATGTGTTTTGTTCATTTATTCAATGAGTAAAAATTTTAATCTTAAATAAAAACTGATAAAGGTTTAAATTATTTATTATAAATGAAAAAAGTTTTTATTTATAAAAAGTGCCAAAAAAAAAAAAAAAATCCTGTGAATCTTTTTTTTTTTTAAAAATCAATGACCCTGATCATATACATTTCTGTGTGTTGGTCCTATGGACATAGGTTTAAGGAAAATGAACCACATATATGAGCTTGTGTATGCACGAAAGACGAGTGAAAAATGATGAATTTGCCTTCAGTCGTTCACAGACTGACTAGGCTTAGTCAACCACTTAAGATTGGTTGGATGGTTGGAAGATAATGGATCTGCTCGAAAGAACAACGCAACGAATTGAATGATGAATGATCAGAAAGGGTTGGACCTCTCTTGCTTGATCGAGGGCTCTATTTCTCTTCTCAAGCCTCTGGACTTGGAGAGTACTGGGCGAATCGGCTGCAAAGAATAATCAAGTCCGAATTCCCCTGGATGTTAAGCCCAAATTCATCCCTTCAATCCTTCCTCCTTAACTCACTTTATTTGTTTTGTTTATTTATTTATGTTAAACTCGGGATTTTGTAAAAAAATAGGGCAAAATTTGAAGGGTGAAAGAGTTTTTAGACGCTTTATTAAAAGGCTTTTAGGACTGTTTAGATGTGAATTTACATGTTTATCCTTAAAACCTAAAAGCTGGATGCCTCTATTCTTCTCTCTATCTCACAATCTTCTAGAACCCCTCGAATCTCACTTGATTGTAGTTTTTCAATTGTTAGCTGGTAACCAGTAACACCCCCTTTCAATATTTTAATAGCTAAGTTTCGTGATTGGTTAAGTAATTCGAATTCCTTCATTTTTTTTTAGGATTTTTCTTATATAGTTTCTTTTAAACCACACAAAAATACCAACAGCAGGCCATAACCTTTTTCCTTCTTTATGCGAGGCAAACAACGACGACCTATTGATTTTGCAGCGAATCAACCTCACCTCAACGACATCAACAGCATTGTAACTAGATTTGTCACTATCATTGTGACTACGAATGTTTTTATTCATAGTATTTATAATTGGTCCTTCGTTTACAATAAGACCAAAAACCTTTCGGTGAAGCCATTTTGGGTAGTGACATTGTTTGAATTCTAGTAAAATACTTTGGATCGAGATTCCCTTAAATTAAATTTCAAGATTTGTAAGATTATTTGTTGGGTTTTTTTTAAAAAAAAAAATATTAGAAGAGTGAAAAATCTTGCATCTAGAAGGTTGAAAGGTTGAAAGGTTGAATGAAGTAATGAGTTTCAAGTACTATATAAGGGGCTCATGAGCTTTGGTTTTTCACATCCCAGTTTGAAACACTTCTTGATGTACTAGCTCTATTAAACTTCTTTTTTGTATTCTCTTGTTTGAGAATGAGGAGAACGGTGTGAGTAGTAGAAAGTTGTGAGAGAATGTTTTGTAATTGGAATCGAGGAGAGAAATTCTATGGGATTGTAACAATTTTTTGCATAATAGAGTTTCTTTTTGGTGGGTTGTGATTTTCTCCATTTTTAGAGTTTTTCACGTAAAGTTTTGTGTTCAACATTTTCTTTTAAATTTTTCTAGTTATTTTCTGTTTATTCCTGTGGTAGAAGTGAGAGTTTCTTTTTTTCCCCTCCAATAAGTGGTATCAAAGTGTCTAAGTTTGTAGTTTCCTGAATTTCTGAGTATACTTTATGGTTGCATCATTGTCTAAACTTCCACATCAGAAAAAATTTCTTGAAACGAGCTAGGATAATATGAATAGTGTGAGTTGTTCATTATTTGTAGATTTGCTAGGAGTTGAAGCAAATATGTCAAACTTGATGAGTTTGCTGAAGTTTGATGTAGAGAAATTTGATGGGACGATCAACTTTGGCTCGTGGCAAGTGCAAGTCAAGGATGTGTTGATACAATCTGGGTTACCCAAGGCTTCGAAGGGAAGACCAAGTGGTGTTGCTTCTAAAAAGTTAAGCAGTAATAGTGGTCCAGTAGAGTCCAGCTATGGTTCTAGCAGAGGTTTTAAGAAGTCCAACATGAGTGATGAAGATTGAGAGGAAATGAATTTGAGGTCTGCAAGTGCAATGCAGCTAAGTTTGGTCAAGAATAATGTTCTTGCAAATGTGCATGAAATTTCAACAGCCAATGAGCTTTGGGAGGCTTGAAGCATCGTATCAGGTAAAAGGCATCTCAAATCAGTTGTCCTTGAAAGAAGGTACGAAAATCTCTGACCATCTGAGTGTTCTCAATTGCATCATTTCTGAGTTAGAGATGATCAAAGTGAAGATAGATAAGGAGGATAAATCACTCAGGCTCGTCTTGTCTTACTTCCTACTTCTTCTGAATATATGAAGCCAATCTTGATGTACGAGAAAGTACTTTAGATTTTGTTGAGGTTACTAGCCAACTCTTATTAGAGGAAAGAAGACTGAATAGTGAATGACGTACTTCACAAGAGGATTCAGCACTAATAGCAAGCAATTGAAAGAAGAAAGTCATTATGCAGAAGAAAGATGGTTGGGAATGTGGCCAGTCTGGGCACACAAAAAAGAATTGTTCTAATAAGGCAAGTTCGTCAAACGGCTTTGAGTTGGATGCTGACGGTGTCTCTCTCGTCAAAGAAGATGATGACTTCCTCTACAGAAAGACAAAAATCATCTTCATGGTATGTCTATTTTACCATTATAGACGATGTCATGTTAGTAGTTTCACAAGATTACACATGGGCATTGGTTTGGAAGTTATGCAAGGTGTGTGTGGTAGAAGTTATGTTGATGGCCGAAGAACTTCTAGGTGAGCCAGGGAGAAGTTGCATCATAAATTTCAATAGAGATTATTGACATGTGATGAAAGAGAAAAATCTTAGAAAGGTGTTCCATCTGGTCTACTTTTTCTGGTGGAGTAGGTTATTGTTTTCGAAGTTGAGAATTATGATTTTCGGTGAAGACAATGAGGGAAACAAAAACTGTGAGTTCTTCAAATATCTTGCCAAGGTATAAATTATTGGACTTTTTGGCAAAATATTAGAAGAGTGAAAACTTCCACATCTCAAAGGTTGAATGTAGTGATATTCCAAGCACTATATAAGGGGCTCTTGGCTTTGATTTTTCTCATCACAGTTAGAATCACTTTAAGCTTGGTGTACTAGGTTTAGTTAAATTATTTTATTGTACTCTCTTGTTTGAGAGTGGAGA
>JAOANK020531382.1:0-12501 GCA_026257165.2 Telfairia occidentalis
AACAAAAAATTTTACATACAAATGGTCTTGAATATAACAAAATTTTAATATTTTATACTAATACATCTAAATCTATATTCAATTTGTGCCCCAACATAAATTTCTGGATTTGTCGCTAATAATAATACATCTAAAACCATATTCAATTTGTGCCCCCTTGACATAAATTTCTGGATCCACCCCTGGCCCAAGTACATTCCAATGATGCATCAGAGTATTTTCGTTATAAACATTCAGAAAGGCATCGAAGTGTTTATGGATGATTTTACTTTATATAGAGATATTTTGATGAGTGCTTGGACAATTTGACCAAAATTTTGAAAAGATGCATCGAGACCAATTTGGTTTTAAATTATGAAAAATGTCACTTTATGGTTACAAAGGCATTGTGTTAGGGCATGTAGTCTCTTTTAAGGGTATAGAAGTTGATAAGCTAAACTGGAAATTTTAGGCAAGCGCGTTCTTTTCTTGGGCATGCAGGATTTTATCGCAGGTTTATTAAAGACTTTTCGAAGATTCCCAATGACAAATTTATTGTAAAAAGGAGGTTAAATTCAAGTTTGGTAAAGAGTTCAAGGAGGCATTTGATAAACTCAAGGAGTTATTGACTAGCTCATCTATTATCCAACCACCTCAATGGAACTTGCCTTTTGAAATTATGTGTGCTGCAAGCAATTATGTTGTAGGAGCAGTTCTAGGCCAATGAGGTGATAAGAAAAGTTATGTCATCTATTATGCTTCTAGAACTCTAAATCCTGCCTAGTGCAATTATTCCACTACTAAAATGGAGCTTTTATCAATTGTTTATGCTTTGGATAAATTTTGACCTTATATTCTTGGGTATGAAATTGTTGTATATTATGATCATGCAACTTTGAAGCATCTGTTGGCAAAGAAAGAGTCAAAATGCCTATAGTGGATTTTACTCCTTCAAGAGTTTAACTTGAAAATAAAAGACAAAAAAGGAGTAGAAAATTTTGTTGCTGATCACTTGAGTAGATTGATAAGGGACGAAGACGTTGCACCACTCAATGAAAATTTTTCAGACAAGCACTTGTTCTAGCTCAAAGGTTGATTGAAGCTTTAATGAAGAAAAAAATATAGAGCTGGTTACAACTTACCATCCTCAAACCAACGGACAAGCTTAAGTTTCTAATCTAGAAATCAAGTCCATCTTGAACAAAATAGTGAATCTAGGACATAAGGATTAGAGCCTCCCTTTGGGCTTATCGAACAGCTTATAAGACTCCCACAGGAATGTCACTGTACTAGTTAGTGTAAATTCTATCACCTGCCGGTCGAAATTGAGCATAAAGCCAATTGGGCAGTTCGACGATGCAACATGGACCTAGATCAAGCAAGAATGTCAAGATTGCTGCAATTGCTAGAACTAAAGGAGTTGAGATTGAAATCATATGAGAATTCGAAAATCTACAAAGAGAAATCCAAGTTGTTTCATGATAACATGCTCATGCGGAAACAATTTGAGATCGATCAAAAGTATTAGTATATAATTCTCGACTAAACCTTATGCCTGGTAAGTTTAGTTCTCAATGGATTGGCCTGTTTGTTGTTATTAACATGTTTCCTTATAGTGCAGTTGAAATTGAAAGCTTGGATTCAAGCAAAATATTCAAAGTAAATGACAATAGATTGAAAATATTCCATGATAGCGAAATGACTTTGTGTTCTTTAGAATACCCCACTTACATGGATGACTAGCCACGTTGAACAAAACGACGTTAAACAATTGCGCTATTGGTAGGCAACCAAAATTGTCTCTTTATCCTTGTTCTCATTTGTTATTTTTCACTTAATTCTTTGGTATTTTTAATAGAAAATGTTCAATTTTTGGGTCGAAGATCATTTTTAATAAGGCATGACCACGCTCTATCTTAAATGGCTTTCTGGTTTTGCTTTGTCGATTGTTTTTTATTCCTTTTCCAAAAGATAATTTTTTATAAGGCATGACCATAACTTATTTCAATTAACCTTCTGCTTTCCAAAAGCGTAGAGAGCTAGGTACGATGACATCCGAACTCATCAAATTAATTCAGGTAAACACGTTGACACTCACTATTTAGAAGAATTAAATATTAAAGTGAACTTTGATAATATGGTTTCTGCTATGTGGTGGAAAACTTTGGTGAGTATCAACTATCCAACTTTTACTGAATTAATTTGGGAGTTCTACACTACTTTTCAATTTAAAGTACCTGAGGATTTTACTTTTGACAACACTGATGTTGTGAGATTTAGACTACTAGGCAAAGAATTTCATCAATCAATTACTAAGTTTAATTTGACCTTGAGCTTCATTGATAGTGATTTTTGTTGCACAACTCATTATAAGAATTTTGCTATTGATTTCATTGATGATTTTACTCATGCTCAAATATGGAAAAACATGTTGTTTGACCCATTAAATTATGATCCTAGCAACTCTAAGGAAGTCTACGTGAACAAACCAGAATGGGTGTACATGCATATATATTTAGCATTCAATTTTTCTTGTAGGAAAGAAACGACAAATGTTTGTATCAAAACTGAACATTATTTTATTTGGCCCATGGTGCATGATAATCCAATCAATTTGGGGTTTTAGGTTGCTTATCAATTTAATTGCGTCATAAAAAACAACAAGCATTTGTGTTTAAGATTTTTAATTACTCACTTTGTTGTTAATCTTAATTTGCTTGATCTTGATAATACTAACCCGCACATAGCCTCTAAGACAGAGCCCTTCGACACAACTTCTTTAGTAAAGATGAAATTGCTCGCAAAAAGCAGTGGGACATATTATTTCCAACGGCCAGTTGTGTCCCTTGCTTATTGTCGAGACGATGTTACAAGACTCAGGAAACGTTCTCGCTCAACAAACAACTTTGGTGCTTTTGATGACCCAACTAAACCGAATTTTAAAGTTTGTTTAATGAATTTAGAGCACAAAATTTTCAAGATGGAGAGAAATTTAGAAGCCTTGATGAAGCATTGAGGGATCCTACCTCCGTATCCACCGTTCCTATAGACCCCTTTACTCCAAGTTGCTCATAACTCAGGGAAGTCTTCTTGTTCCTTTCAATTCTTTTGTGAGCAATTTCTTTTGATATATATTGGGGACAATGAATTGTTTAGGTGTGGGGGAGATTATTGATATCTAGTTTTTTGTGCTATAAATTTTTTATGCTTTGATTCACATGTTTTGATTTTTCTTTCGAAACCTTGAGTCTTTTCTAATATCCTTAATACTTGTAAGTTTGGAATGCATCTTTGGTTTGAATATTAAAGTATGAAAGAGATAAACATGAGTGGTGTTTTTCTTGGAAAATTATTTGATCACATCTTATTGATTTGTTGATTGAAAAATGCACATGACTTTATGCAAATTACACACCACATGAGCTTTTGAGCCTATGAGCATCACATCATATTTTGCTCCATTTATTTCTTGTAGAGTACTATCAACCTCAATGTGATATTCTAGAACTTGCTTGTGAATGTATATTGAGATCATGTTTTTGGTTTGATAATTTAATACGATAAGGGAAATTTAGGATAAGCCAATTCTTAGACTCTTGAAAAATAAAGACCCACCCTTATGTTTTCCTCCCCTAGTTAGCCACTTTCATCCTATTTTCTATTTTTTAATTGTTAACACATTATGTTCAGTCTAAGCCTCTTTTGTTTATTTTTCTTGATATTTTTACCTTTGTCAAGTCAAGAGGGAAAGACTTGCATGATTTTCAATGTTTATTGTTGAAGAAAAAAATATAAAGAGAAGGGTTGAAGAACAAAAGAACAAAATAAAAAAGAAAGAAAGAAATTCAAAAAAAAAGAAAAAAAAAAGAGAGAGAAAAGAAAAGAGAAAAGAAAAGAAAAAGACATGAAGTTAGTTTTATTACCAAAAAGAGGATTTTTGGAGAAGTATTTGCTAAAAGCAATTATGTTGTCAAATGTTAAAAATCCTCCATAATCCTTAATTCTTGAATGAGATGTGGGAACAAAAGTCAGAGTCTTGGGTAGTACATTTGATGGTGTTACGTGGCATTGATATCATGCAAGGAAATAACTCTTGGTCTTGACTTTGAAACTCCTAAAATTTTCCTTTTAACACACCCTTACCTAAGCCTCATTACAACCTTTGTCAAGTCCCTTTGATTTTTGTATTCAATTCATATGTCATGGTGGAGATTTGACTCATTTGCAAGCCTATGGTAATAACATGCTTTGTATTGATTTGTGTAACGTCTGGTTGATTCTTAAGAATTTTGATTGTTATTTTGTTGGATTTTTGCAATTTTATTTTTAAATCTTGATGTGATTATTAAGTAAGAATTAATTAAGTTATGTTGGTTAAGGAATTTAATTTCTTTTCTTTTTGAAAAAAAATAAAATTAAATAAAATGGGTGGCATTCTCGTAGTTATGTCGGGGTAGGGCTAGGGTTTAGGTTTTGAGGAGACCATTAAATGTGTAGCTAAGGACCTAGCCACCAAAACCCTATTCATATTGCAAGAAGAAAATGCCATCCAAAATTTTTCCTCTTCTCTAGTTCACGCCACTTTCCCATATCCTCCTCAATTTTCCTCCCACTTCCACCCACTCCTCTTTTTCTCCACACAGCACTGCCTTCAGAGGGCAGAGGGCGGCAATGGTGGTAGTCAGCAGCAGCAACGATCGGGGCCGACAAGCATATTTTATTTTTTCTTTCAACTTTCCCCGCCCTCCGTCGCTTTGTTTGAGCTCAAATTTTGAGGACGACTTCCCTATCACCTTCTCATATCCCAATAAGAACAGGTAAGGCATCAAAGTTCTCAAACTTTGTGTTTTATCGAGATTTTCCCTCTTTATTCAAGTCTTTCCCTCTGTCTCGATCTTTCAAAGGGGCAATTTTGGAAAACAAAGGGTGAAAAAAGAGTGTGAGGTCAAGATCTACACGTTGGTGGAAGTGGATCGAAGATCGGACCGGTGGTGGAGCCTCACGCCCGGAGGAAATGTGTTGATACGATGGCGCATGTGCCACATGCGCCGAAGCTCTTAGCTGCACGTGGAGGCGCATCTGCCGCTTATTCGAGCTGATTTCGGTGGCGTTGGATTCCTGGACTTGAGTAGAGTCATAATCCAGCCCCTGTTCACCCAAACTGCGACGGCGAGTGGAAGACACGTGGCTGATCAGCGGCGGCGTGTGGGACATTTCCTGGACAGTAGCTTGTTCTGACTCTCTCGATAGTTTTCGCTCCCTAAAAAGCATTAGTTACCTATTTCTTTGTTAGGTTAGTGATGAGTAAAGGCTAATAGGACATTATGGGTGTATGTGTGCTTTATGTGCTAAAGGAACCGTCTACCGGGTCACTTAGGATTGCTTGCTATTTGCTGCAGTCTAAGGTAGGTGGTTCCACCCTTGGACAAGCCTTCAGGCTTGCTCAAACAACCTATTGGTTGGTAGTGTATGTGGTAGCTACTTTTACTTATACATGATGAAAGATAGTGTGATACGATGTGATGCTACTTTATGAATGGCATACTTACTTGAACATGTGATATATGTGATGAGTATGTATGCATGATCTAGAGTTGGCCATGTGTGAAGTTGATAACTCTATGAGATTTTGTTTTCTCTACATAATATGATGTTGAGGCCCTCCATGAGAATGTGTTTCTTTTCTCTGCATGTTTATTATACTGAGGTCATCCATGAAAACTTATTCTCTGCATGAATATTGTATTGAGATCCACCATGAGATATAGTGTCTCTGCATGGTATTGTACTAGGGTTCTCCATGAGATGTTGTTTCTCTACTTGTTTGTTGTTGAGATCCCCCATGAGATTACCTATCTTTGCATGTTATTTGTGTGTGATGCATGTCTTACCTCAGGGGTTGGAGTCACCTACAAGGTATATATTTATATACTGAACCTATTCCTCTTAGTTTTTTTTAGGTAACAAGCAGGGTCGCCATGGTGGATGACGAAGAGGGGTTGATAAGACCATGGTCACCAGTCGAGTCTTCTGCATAGTTTTCTTTTTGACCTTGTTATTATTTGAAGTTTTTTAAAGAATTTCTGAACTAAGTACTCTAGTTAGGTGTGAACTTGCCCGTTCACCCGCAAAGTTAGTATGTATTGTTTCTTTTTAAATCAGGATCCTAGCTTATTTTTAAATTTTTGAAATAAAATTATTTCCTGTTTATGAGGTTTGAATAATTACCATGTTTGAAAATCTTGTAACAAGCATGCATGCTAGTAGCGACCCTAGGAGGTTTAAGTCTAGAAGTCGAGTCATTACAATTAGTATTAGAGCCTAACAGTTTTGTAGACTGCTTACATCGTAAGCCTTGTGTGTCACCATGGCTATATAGCAACCACCTCATCTTCACCAGGTATGCCTTAGCCCTTAAGAACAAGATAATCGTGAATCTACGTAAATTGTGATGTGCGATGTATATGAGTGCACTTTGTTGTTCATTGATGTGTTAGTTTAGGCTGATTTGGGTTTGGTTCTTAGAACATGCCACCTCACGGCAGAGGAGTCGGGCGTTGTGGTCGAGGTAGAGGCAGGGGCTGAACAGTTTCCCTGCTCGTAGTACCCGAGGACCAGCCGGTGGAACAACCCAACGAGCAGCCGTCAAGTCAGTAGATTTCCCCTACTGTAGAGCTTTTGACAGTAGAGTCCGTGCAAGCCATGGTATAGGCCGCAGTGAGCAAAAAGATGTTGTAGTTCTTCTAGAGTCATGGAAGCATGTCGACCTAGGCGAGATACCTAAGGGACTTTAAGAAGTACGACCCCTAAGTTTTCAACTGGGTAGCAGTCGACCCTACCAAGGTGGAGTCCTGGTTGTCTTCCATAGAGTCTATTTTTTGGTACATGGACTGCCCCGAGGAGCAGAAGGTCTAGTGTGCCATCTTCATGCTACGAGACGACACATTACTTTGGTGGGAATCCACTAAGCGCTCTTTTGGCGCTTCACCAGCCACATGGGCTTAGTTCAAAGAAGCATTTTTTCTACAATACTACTTGGTCGCGACACGTATTGAAAGGAAGGCAGAGTTTCTGAGCCTGAGGCAAGGCATTTAGATCGTGGAGGAATACGAACGCGAGTTCAATAGGCTATCACAGTATGCTCTAGACATGGTAGATAGCAATGCCAAGAAGACTAAGTGTTTCAGAACGAAGCTCAAGGACGGAATACGGGGAATTGTGGTGGCTTACTGCACACAGGATTATGCATCAGCTCTGAAGGCAGCCTCGCTGATAAACTCAAAATCCACAAATGTGCAAAAGTCAGTAGCACTGGGGGCCAACAGTTCCCAGATAGTGGTGGCGCCAGGATCCAAGCCAAGCTACGAACTCAGAATGAGGAAATCAACAATAGGAAAGGGTTTATGCTACTACTCGTCAGGAGGCCAAAAATTCTGACATAGTGGTAATCGGTACACTACCTATTCTAGAACACCTTGCTTTTGTACTGTTTGATTCAGGGTCTTCACACTCTTTTATTTTTGCATATTTTGTAAGAGAGACTAGGTTAGAGCTTGAACCCCTAAGTTTTGCAATTACTGTCTCCACCCCGGCAGGGGTGGTGTTGGTAGCTAATGAGTGGGTTAAAGATTGTAAGGTGTCAGTGTCTGGTTACCATTTAGGTGTAAACTTAATAGTGCTAGACATGTCAGATTTTGATGTCATACTAGGGATGGAGTGCTTGGCTGCGAACCACGCTGTCATTGAATGTTACCATAAGGAGGTGGTTTTCAATCCACCTCTAGGACCGAGCTTCAAATTTAAAGGGTCACAATGTGGAACTGTGCCAAGGGTCGTCTCTGTGCTCATGGCTGGAAGACTGATCGAGCAAGGAGCTTATGGGCTGCTTGCCAGCGTGGTGCACCAGACATGTAGAAGTTTCGATGGATTCGGTACCTATGGTGTGAGAGTTCGTGCATTTATTCCCAAACGATCTTCTCGGCTTGCCACTAGCCAGGGAAGGAGACTTATGTATTGAGTTGGAACCAAATACGACACCCATCTTCAAGGCTCCTTACAGAATGGCCCCAGCCAGACTAAAAGAGTTAAAGACTCAGATACAGGAATTGTTAGACAAGGGGTCCATCCTTCCCAGTGTGTCGCCTTAGGGAGCACCGATGTTGTTTTTCAAGAAGAAGGATGGGTCCATGAGGCTATATATAGACTATCAAGAGTTGAACAAGGTGATAGTTAGGAACATGTACCCACTGCCATGTATAGATGACTTGTTCGATCAGTTACAAGGAACGACTATCTTCTCCAAGATCGATCTGCAATCAGGTTACCACCAATTGAGGATTAGGGACAAGGACATTCCAAAGACAACTTTCACGTCTAGATATGGGCATTACAAGTTCGCGGTTATGTCTTTTGGACTAATGAATGCCCCAGTAGTGTTCATGGAACTTATGAATTGAGTGTTCAAGGAGTTCATCGATACCTTTGTGATAGTATTCATCGATGCAAAATTGGTGTACTCAAAGATAGAAGAAGAGTATAAGGAACACCTCAGGAAGGTTCTGACGTGTTTAAGGGAGAATAAGCTATATGCCAAATTCACCACGTGTGAGTTTTGGTTGCAGAGAGTCTTCTTTTTGGGACATTAGCTGTCTGGAGATGGTGTCTCAGTTGATCCGACCAAGGTAGAGGCAGTGACCAACTAGTCGCATCCATCTAATGTTAGTGAAGTACGAAGTTTCTTGGGCTTGGCTGGTTACTACCGATGGTTCATCCAAGACTTTTCTAGCATAGCCTCACCACTGACTCATTTGACTCGTAAGGGCAACCGGTTCGTGTGGACTGATGAATGTGGAGCCAGTTTCCAAGAGGTTAAGAAGAGGTTGGTCGCGGCAACAGTACTCACAGTGTAGGAAGGGGCCAAAAATTTCATAGTTTATAATGATGCCTCCAAGAATTGGTTAGGGTGTGTGTTGATGCAACATGGCAAAGTTATAGCATACACATCCCATCAGTTGAAGGACTATGAGCATGATTATCTGACACACGACTTGGAACTGGCAGCAGTACTATTCGCCTTAAAAATATGGAGACACTAACTATATGGGGAGAAGATCCAGCTTTTTACATATCACCAAAGTTTGAAGTATTTCTTCACCCAAAAGGAGCTGAACATGAGACAACAAAGATGGCTGGAGTTGGTAAAGGATTATGACTATGAGATCCTTTATCATCAGGGTAAGGCTAACGTGGTCGCCGATCCACTCAGCAGAAAGGTAGCCCATACGGCCACCTTGATCAGCAAACAGACTCAAATTTATTAGGATTTAGAGGTAATGAAGGTGGCAGTGATGGTGGGCGAGGTCGCTACCCAGCTATCACAGATGTCGGTCACACCAAGTCTACGCCAGAGGATTGTTGACAAGCAACAGGAAGACCCAAACGTGGAAAGGTTCAAACTGTGGAGGGCAGGACAGATGGAAGACTTATTATTGTCGTTGGATTCTGGGCTGTTGTTTCAGGGACGTATGTGCGTGCCTCCGAGTGATGAACTTAAGATTGAATTGTTGACCGAGGCCCACATCTTGCCTTTTGCGATGCATCCTGGTAAATACAAAGATGTACCAGGATTTGAAGTAGATCTATTGGTGGCCTAGCATGAAAAAAGATGTGGTGAGGTTTGTGAGCAAGTGTTTAGTGTGCCAACAGGTGAAGGCACCAAGGCAGAGGCCAATAGGTCTACTGCAACTCCTAGTTGTGCCACAATGGAAATTGGAGCATGTCTCCATGGATTTCATTGCTGGGTTGCCCAGAACTGCCAAAGGATACACAGTGATTTGGGTCATTATTGATAGGTTTACTAAGTCAGCGCATTTCGTCCCAGGGAATTCTACTTACATTGTGGAGAGGTGGGCGCGGTTATATTTGGAAAGAGGTCGGTGTGGTTATATTTGGAAGAGATCGTTCGGTTGCATGGGGTACCTGTCTCTATTGTCTCTAATAGGGATCTTCATTTCATATCTACCTTCTGGTAGAGCCTGCAAAAGGCAATGGGGACACAATTGTGTTTCAGTACTGCGTTTCATCCACAAACGGAGCATTTGAACCAAACCCTAGAGGACATGCTAAGGGCTTGTGTCTTAGATTTTTTCGGAAGTTGGGATTCCCACCTTCACCTGATGGAGTTTGCTTACAACAACAGTTATCAGACAACCATCGACATGTCTCCATTCGAGTCCTCGTATAGAAAGAAATGTAGATCTCTTGTATGTTGGGAAGAGGTCAACGAGTGTAATTTGTTATAGTACAAGCTACGAACAAGGCGATGAAGACTATCAAGGGAAGAATACTAACAGCTTAGAGCAGACAAAAGAGTTATGCGGACACGCAGCGGAGAGAGTTGGAGTTCGCTACAGGTGAACATGTGTTTCTACGTGTGGCTCCTACGAAGGGGGTTATGAGCTTTGGTCGGAAGGTGAAGCTGAGCCCACAATTCATTGGGACATTCGAGATCTTGGAGTGGATTGGCCCTGTGGCTTATCGTTTGGCTCTACCGCCTTCCCTCTCGACAGTGCACGATGTGTTTCACGTCTCTTTGCTGCAGAAGTACATAGCGGATCCATCACATGTAATAGATTTTGAACCATTACATGTTAGCGAGAACTTGTGCTATGAGGAGAAGCCCATTCAAATTGTTGCCAAAGAAATGAAGGTGTTGCGCAACTGGGAGATAGCCTTGGTAAAAGTTCTTTGGTGGAATCATCAATCACAGGAGGCAACCTGGGAGTTGGAAGAAGAATGAAGGGACAAATACCCCGAGCTGTTCCAGCAGTAGAAACTTTCGAGGATGGAAGTTCTTAAGGAGGGTAAGTTGTAACGACCCGTTGATTCTTAAGGATTTTGATTGTTATTTTGTTGGATTTTTTATATTTTATTTTTAAATCTTGGTGTGATTATTAAGTGAGAATTAATTAAGTTATGTTGGTTAAGGAATTTAATTTCTTTTCTTTTTGGAAAAAAAAAAAGAAAATTAAATAAAAGGGTGACATTCTCGTAGTTATGTGGGGGTGGGGCTAGGGTTTAGGATTTAAGGAGACCTTTAAATACGTAGCTAAGGACCTAGCCACCAAAACCCTTTTTCTATTCCAAGAAGAAAAGGTCACCCCAAAATTTCCCTCTTCTCTAGTTCACACCACTTTCCCATATCCTCCTCAATTTTTCCTCACACTTCCTCACACTCCTCTTCTTCTCCACACAGCACTGCCTTCAAAGGGCAGAGGGCGGCGATGGCGGCAGTCAGCAGCAACAGCGATTGGGGCCTGTGGTGGCATCGACCAACGCATTTAATTCTTTCTTTTACACTTTTTCAGGCCTTCGTCGCTCCATTTGAGCTCAAATTTTGAGGACAGCTTCCTTATCACCTTCTTATTTCCCAATAAGAATAGGTAAGAAATCGAAGTTCTCAAACTTTGTGTTTTCTTGAGATTTTTCCTCTTTATTCAAGTTTTTTCCTCTGTCTCGGTCTTTTGAGGGGCAATTTTGGAAAACGAACTGTCGAGAAGGAGCGTGAGGTCAAGATCTACATATTGGGTGGAAGAAAATCAAAGATTAGACTGGGGTGGAGCTTCACGGGCAGAGGAAAGGTGTTGTGACGCAATGCGTGGAGGCACGTTTGGTGTCTTTTCAAATTGATTTTGGCGACGTTGGATTCCTGGAGTTGAGTAATGTCAGAATCTCATCCCTGTTCATCCAAACCGCGATGGCGCATTGACGACATGTGGCTAACTAGCTGCGGCGCGTGGGACGTTTTCTAGACAATAGCGTGTTCTGACTCTTTTGGTAGTTTTTGCTCCCTAAAAAGCCTTAGTTACCTATTTCTTTGTTAGGTTAGTGATGGGTAAAGGCTAATAGGACATTACGAGTGTATGTGTGCTTTAGGTGCTAAAGAAACAGTCTACCGGGTCACTTGGGATTGCTTGTTGTTTGCTGTAGTCTAAGGTAGGTGGTTCCACCCTTGGACAAGCCTTCAGGCTTGCTTAGATGATCTATTGGTTGGTAGTGTATGTGGTAGCTACTTCTATTTATACATGATGAAAGATAGTGTGATACGATGTGATGCTATTTTATGATATTGTATACTTATTTGAACATGTGATATATGTGATGAGTATGTATTACATGATGTAGAGTTGGGCATGTGTGAAGCTGGCAACTCTCTGCATAAGTATAATACCGAGGTTCTTTATGAGGTTTTGTTTTCTCTACATAATATGTTGTTGAGGCCCTCCATGAGAATATGTTTCTTTTCTCTAAATGTTTATTATACTGAGGTCCTCCATGAGAACTTGTTTTCTATATGAATATTGTATTGAGATCCTCCATGAGATTTAGTGTCTCTGCATGGTATTGTACTGAGGTTCTCCATGAGATGTTGTTTCTCTACTTATTTGTTGTTGAGATCCCCCATGAGATTACCTATCTTTACATGTTATTTGTGTGTGATGCTTGTCTGACCTCAGGGGTCGG
>JAOANK020531480.1:0-12501 GCA_026257165.2 Telfairia occidentalis
ATACTGGAGTATTCTAGGATATCGATCCACAGGGACTATTCTGCCTGAAAATGTCACTACTAGACTCTTATCAGTTAACCATTACGTGATGAGCAAAGGAAGAAATAAAGGATGAAGATAACATTCACTTTAATTGATCTTGATAAAACAAAAAAAAAAAAAAAGGAAATGGGCAAGGTTCTTTATAGCAAACTAACAATTGTGAAACAGGGTGGTCGGTGGTGTTTATTGCAAGTATGCGTCACAATGATGCAACATTCACTCTGTCGAGCATAACATACTAAATTGGAAAACCTAGTTATGTCTAAGATTAGGTTTCGAGACCTTTCCAGCTACCTATTATCTTATAGCTTCTTCATTATGTCTAATGAATTTACGACGTGAGGTTCCATCACATCTTCTATATCCTTTCTTCTAGGTTCAACTAATACTTTACCTGTCAGTAAGAGTACTAGCTAACTAGAGCTACCGGCGGCCAACTGGGGAGCTCACAATTACAACATCTCAAAAAGAAAGGAACAAGAATAAAACAAACTTCATTCCTCAGAGTCAGCTACAACAAGATTCAACATAATGCATTCATTACCAGCCACCCATAAAGAAAATTAGCTAAAACTCATCTGTAGATATGCAAGGTTATGTCTCTAAACAAGTTTAAATGTAGGAAACAACTTAATGAAATAGAAAGCTAGAGTAGGACATAAATCAAAACAATTGATGAAATGAAACAATGAAAAATATATAAATGAGAAAGAGGGTGTGCTGAGGTGCAGATGGTAGCAGAAATCCAAGTGAGAACGTTTCCTTCTTTCGACAGGAATTCTTCTCTGCTTTTCTTCTTCTACCTCATGCTTTTTTTTCTTTCTTGTTCTATTTTTGCTCTTTTCCCTCACGCTCTCTTTTTTGTGCCAATCTTTGCCCTAAAATAGCGCGCTTGGGAAATGTTCATTATGCCCTCCAGTAATCCAAAACGTGTGGAGATGTCACAATGCGCGCCTTTCTAGAATGTCACACGTACCCTACAGACAGCATTCGTACAAGTCCAAACTTCTAGAAGTATTATGCTTGCCGCAATGCTATAGCAATCTCTGCACAAGATGATACCAGATTGTTCAACAAATTGAACTTTTGCAAGCATTGTTGTTTTACTCTGCAACTTTCTCCTAATTTGAGCATGCATAAATATCACCTGCGAATCAGTAATTGTATCAAGCAAGCAAATATAACAATAAATCAACCTGAAATGCTTACTTTTAAGGCTTATTCCTAATAAAATGTTCAATATTAGAGGTGTAATAACCCTCTTTTAGAAAGTTATCATGCCCCAAGCTTGAATATTTGCTTGTCCTCAAGCAAAACAGTAAGAAATCAACAAGCTCCCATTTTTTCCTCAGCTTACAAGTCTTGCAAGTTTTCAAGGGTGTTTTTCTCAGCATTCTCCACTTCCTTGCTACCCCACTTCCTACTTGCCTCAAGCAACTTACAATCACGGGCCTTCTTCAAGGCTTCGAACTAGATCCTAAGCTGCACTTGTTTATTTCTTTTTCATATCCTGAGGCTTCGGTTTCCATCACCTACCACAATGTTCTATCATTTACTTGCAGAAACTCAAGAGCTCAATAGTTAAGGGTGACAACTTCGTTGTGGGTCCTATGCTACAGCATTGAGTGAACTTCCCTTTCTGTTTTTTTTTTTTTAATAGCTAAAAGGGAAAACTTGTCACCTTCGTTTTGGCTTATCCCCGCTTCCTAGGCGCTGAATATCCAACTACGAGCAACAATTAAGAAGAGTCAGGTGTATTACCTTTGTTTTGGCTTATCCCCGCTTCCTAGGTGCTGAATATCCAACTACTAGCAATACACAAAACCCTTCTCCTTTCCTCACTTTTTTTTTTTGAACAAGGGAAGCTTATTTGCTTTACGAAAATGCTTACAGAAGACACACTCCACAATAGGTACACAATAGGTACACCCCCAAGCTTGAATTCTACAAGGTTCTCATTGTTGATTTCGATAAATAGCTAGCTTAAAGGGTAGGAAGAACAAGTGAAATAGTAAAGAAAATTTGCAAACAAGGGTAGAAAGTTGTGAAGAGGGCCTGTTGGCAAAGCTTCTTTCAAACAAAAACAAGGACAAGTGTACAGTTTGGGGTAGTTTGGTGCACCTAAAGAATGCTAGCTAACTATAAACTCTAGAAAGCGAGTACGTGTGGGTGCCTCAAGTTGAGGAGAGTAATATCATCATAGACGGAACCTTCAAACCCCTAAACGTGGCCAAGGCAATTGAAACTGGGCAGCGAAGGAATAACAAATAAAACAAAAACTAAAACAACCAACCATACTAAAGAAAAATAAAACATACACAGGTGATCAATCAGGATGTCAAGATAGACTATGCGGTGTATTGACTAGAATCCTCATTCATAAAGTTGACACCAAATTACAGCAGATAGGGAGAGCACAGTGAAAACAATGACACAAACAAAAGGAGACAAAAATGCAAACTATTGACAAAAAGTAGAAGTAATTTCCAAAAGCATAGTGAAGAGGAGGGGGGGTCTTTCCCTTATCATTCGCTTGGAGAAGAGGCATTGGCTTCTGGAAGCGCCACCTTGAATTTAAAGGCCGGTAGGGGTGGTAAGCGAGCATTTTTCAATCTGAATGTGTTATGCCACATTCGATCACGCTGACGTATATATCGGACCAGACACTTTTGGTGCTTGGCCAGGCGATTCACTTTAGCTACCAATGGCTCCAGCAAGGTGGAAAATGCAGCTGCACACAACTTGGTATACTTACTGAAATCCGCAGAGAATGCGGTAGTAGTGCTGGCGGGCACAGACTTCTCCTTTGTTGGGGCATGAGCATCAACGCCTCTCTGGATGCGTAGTATGGTTTGCCAATCTATATGAACCTTCTCGACTAGAGTGTCATCGGTATCTTCGAGTGGGACTCCTGCTTTTAGACATAATTCAAAGATGAGTCGCGAGAAGAAAAGTTTACCTGCCTTTTCTTCGCACAGTTGCAAATCTCCACTACAATGAGCTGCCCAATGTTGACTTCGATTCCTCGTAGGATAATAGGATAACATATACCAACATGATACGCTCTCGTGAGATGGAGAAGTCATGCGTTGTTGGCAAGATATGATTCTTGATGAAGTATAACCAAAAGGCAACCTGAGGTGACAACATGGATGGAATGAGAGAATAAACTCCCAACTTTGATATCTGCCAATCTGTCGTCTTGTTCCCAACAGTCAACAAGGCATCCTCCAATTCTTGTTCATTCGAGACACAACATAGACGATTTCCTCTTGGATTGTCTGAGGGGGTGAAACCATAAAATGCATTAATCTCAATTGAAGTAAATTTAACCTTTTTACCTTGCACCGAAACGGAAGTCTGGCCTTCAGTTGTGATGTTTGCATTGAATTCTTGAACCAGCTGGGTAAAGTCGGGCTGTGGCTTTTTACAAAAGTGCTCCCAACCGTTGATCTTTATGATTTCACTTATATATTGTTGAATGTCGAAGGCACTAGGTAGGATTCCCCTTTTCTGCTAAGAATTGCTTAGTCTTCTTGTCTTTGGCTCTCTTTGCGGCCACATGATTGATGTATCTTTGAAACGTGGCTTGCTCTTTTTCCATGTGATCATTTCCTTTCCTTCTCAGTGTTTTACAGTCCTTTGTCATTCTTTCCTTTTTCTTCAGACGCTTCGTCTTCAGTGCTGCGATTGGTTCGTCTTCTGGTTTAGCATCGTGTGATGTTGCAGTAGCTGCGTGACGCCGAGAGTCACTTCGTGCTTTCTTCTTTTTCCTCCTTGGTTTTTCTGTGGTGCTCGCTGGAGGGTTGCTTGTTGTTCGTCTTCAAAGGAGGCAGACTCTAAATGCATGGGATTTGAGGCACTGGTTGCTTGGTAAGTCCGTCCAGGTGATCAGATTTTTCGACTTCCTTCACCTCGAGTGGACACCATTTTTGTCACCTCTATTCACAGCAACAGAAGCGTTTGGGGGAGCGATGTGAAATGAAGAGGACTGTACAGCATAAATAAGGGGTAACGGTACTATTTGTATTCCCTTTCATTCAATTTCAGCCGAATAAAATGCCCCACGTATATTAATTTTTTACCGTTGGTGATCAAATGCAAAACCATTTTCAAACCATTGTCCTGCACAATGTTACCGTTCTGCATCTTCATTCACACGTCTTCAGGGTGCTGCCATCTGTCCTTTCTTTAGCTTGCCTTTCTGAATATCCTGTTCTGCACATAAAAATTCGATTCTTCCCTTTCGTTAGTGGATGCTTCATTAAGAGTTCTGCTGCATGTAAATACCAAATAAACGAAATAATAAAAAAAATAGCCAAGAAGAAAATTAGAAAGCTAAAAAAAACAAGTATAAACGCAATCGAAGCCACAGAGTAAGAAAATATCCCCCCCCCCCTTTTTTTTTTGCAATAAGCAGCTGCAGGCTTCCGCCTGTTTTAATTATGAATTCAATGGTAGTTCTTTCTCGAAGGAAGTTTCCACCATAATATGGTTTTACTCGCTGTCCATTGACAGTGAATTCTTAATTTGTTTTCTCAGCAAACAATAGCATTGCTCCATGAGGAAATAGCTTCTTAAGCACAAAAGGTCCAGTCCACTTGGATTTGAGTTTACCCGAGAATAGTTTCAACTTGGAGTTGAATAGGAGAACTAACTGCCCTTCTGTGAATTGATGCAGCCGCAGACGTCTATCATGCCATTGCTTCATTTTCTCTTTATAGATTGAAGCATTCTCGTAACATTCACTTCGCATCACATCCAGTTCATGTAATTGCAACATTCTAGTTTCGCCAGCTTCATCCATAGCCATGTTCAGTTTCTTTAATGCCCAAAGTGCTTTGTATTCTAATTCGACTGGTAAATAGCATTCTTCTCCGAAGACAAGCTTGTATAGGGATAGTTATAATGGTGTTTTAAAAGAGGTGCGATACGCCCACAAAGCCTCGTCTAATTGCATGGACCAGTTGTTCCTATTCACGTTCACTGTCTTTTCTAGGATTACTTTGATTTCGCAATTGGAAATTTCTACCTGGCCATTTGTTTGCGGGTGGTATGCTATAGCAACTTTATGCCTAACATTATACTTCTGAAGGAGTTTTTCCATTACTCTATTAACAAAGTGTGTACCTTCGTCACTGATCAATGCCCTAGGAGTGCCAAATCTTGTGAAGATATTCCTCCTTAAAAAATTTTCAACTGTTCGTGCGTCATTGTGGGCGCATGGTATCACTTCCACCCACTTTGAAACGTAATCAACTGCTAACAGAATGTAGATATGCCCATGAGATGGAGGAAATGGACCCATAAAGTCTATTCCCCATACGTCAAACAACTCCACTTCAAGTATATAGTTTAGGGGCATCTCGTTTTTTTTTAAACACTCTCTGTCCTTTGACAACGATCACACATAAAAGCGAAATTGTGGGCATCCTTAAAAATTGCTTGCCAATAGTACCCTGATTGGAGTACCTTTTCTACTGTTTTCTTTCCAGCATGATGCCCACCGTATGGTGACGCATGACAGTGCCACAAAATTTCCTTGATTTCATCTTCTTTAACACATCTTGACAAATTGGAGTCAACTCTCAAGTGATACAAAATTGGTTCATCCCAGAAGAACTTCTTATTTTTTGCTAAGAATCTTTTCACAGCTGGTCCTTTTAAGTCATCCGGAATCACTTTGCTTACTAAATAGTTGACTATGTCCGCATACCATGGTACAGATCATGTGCTGAAGGCCAAAATAGCTTCATCTGGAAATTATTCCTTCACTTGACTGAATTTCTTTTTCTTTTTATTCTCATTCAATCTCAACAAATGGTCAACAACTTGATTATCTGAACCTTTACGATCAACCACTTCTAAATCAAATTCTCGAAGTAACAGGATCCATCTGATCAACAGTGACTTGGCATCACGTTTTACCATCAAATGTCGTATTGCAGCATGTCGGTATGCACAAAGACTTTTGTCCCATGAGGTAAGGTCTGAATTTATCGAAAGCAAGCACAACTACTAGCATTTCTTTCTCTGTTGTTGAATAGTTGCATTGTGCCTCTGTTAATGTTTTGTTGGCATAGTAAATTGGAAGGATTGCTCGCTCATGTTTTTGTCCCAATACTGCCCCTAGTGCCCAATCACTGGCATCACACATTGCTCTAATGGTTTGGTCTAGGTTGGTCGTTTAATGATAGGCGTAGTGACCAACTTATGCTTCAGTATTGTAAATGCCTAGTTGCATTCCTCTAAAAAGGAAAAGTCTCTATCCTGCTCAAGTAGCATACACAATGGTTTGGTAATTTTAGAGAAGTCCTTGATAAATCTCCGATAGAAACCTGCATGTCCCAAGAAACTACGAACTTATTTAACTGATGTTGGAGTAGGTAACTTGTGAATGACTTCAATTTTAGCCTGATCCACTTCTATCCCTGCATGCAATATCTTGTGTCCTAGAATAATTCCCTTTTGCACCATGAAGTGACACTGTTCCCATTTCAAGATGAGGTTGTTCTGCTCACAGGATTCCAATACCCTCTCCAGGTTGTTTAAACAGTTTTTAAATGACTTCCCAAAGACTGAAAAATCATCCATAAAAACTTCCACTGTTTCCTGTGTTAAATCAGAAAAAAATCACCATCATGCACATTTGGAATGTTGCTAGCCCATTGCACAGGCCAAATGGAATAGTCGTCTAAGAAACAATAATACTGTTGTCCAGCTAATCGGTCCAACATCTGGTCAATGAAAGGTAGTGGAAAATGGTCTTTCTTGGTAGCTTTATTGAGTTTCCAATAATCCATGTACACTCTCCACCCAGTAACTGTGCGTGTAGGAATAATTTTTCTTTTCTCATTGGTTACTATGGTCATCCCTCCTTTCTTAGGTACACATTGGACTGGACTGACCCATTCACTATCAGATATCGGGTATATTACTCATGCATCAAGCCACTTTATTATCTCCTTTTGGACCAGCTCTTTCATTATGGGATTTAGGCAACGATGGGCTTCCACACATTTCTTTACATCTTCTTCCAATCTTATTTTGTGCATGTAGATTGCTAGACTTATCCCTGGAATATCTGCCAGTGTCCACCCTAATGCTTTACGATGCTCCCGCAAAATCTGCAATAATAACAATTCATGTTTGAAACTAAATGTTGAAGAAATGATAACAGGTAACTTGTGCTCTTCATCTAAATAAGCATATTTGAGACTAGAGGGTAAGGGTTTTTTCTCCAATGTCGGAGCTTCAACCAATGAAGGTTTCATGGGTATGTCTCTTCTTTCTATCAACTCGATTGTTTCAGTAAGCTGTTTGCATAATTGCTCCTTAGATGTTGCTGTCGCAAAGACACTGCATAACTGTAGCACTTCTGGGTTGTAGTCTACTTCCATGCTTCTGTCTTCCTCTCAATTCATATCCAACTCTTGTACAATGAAACATTCATCAGTATCATCTGGATACTTAAGAGCATCTAACACGTTGACTGTGACTTGTTGATCATTCACTCGCATCGTTAGACTACCCTTTTGTTCGTCGATTAATGTTCTCCCTATTGCTAGAAATGGTCGCCCTAGGATAATAGGAACATCTCTGTCAGCTTCATAGTCTAATGAAGTCAGCTGGGAAAATGATAGTATCTACTCTGACCAAAACGTCCTTTATTTTCTCTTTTGGGTGCGTCATTGAGCGGTCAGCAAGTTGTATTGTGATTGTTGTGGGTTGAGCTTCACTTATTCCCAACGTCTTAAAGATGGAGAGAGACATCACATTGATGCTAGCTCATAAGTAGCATAATGCTCTGCCCACGTACTGGCCTCCAATAGAACATGAGATGGTAAAACTCCTTAGGTCTTTCATTTTCTTTAGAATTTTGCTTGACATAATGGCACTGCATTTATCCGTTAAAGCCACTATTTCACATGCTTCCTAGGAAAATTCTTTAGAAGGTCACCCAACATAAGATTGCTCCAAGCCAAGTACACTTAACTTTTGAGTTCTTATGATTGAGCCACTGAAAAGGAAAGTGTACCTTGTTGGTATAGGTAGTCACTATCAATTCTTTGAAGCCTTTCTTAACCATGCTTGCATAGCCTTACAATCCCTTTTATTTGGATGTAGTGTCGGTTCATTCATGTATCTCTCCTCTACCCGGGCATTACATGACCATCAGTTTCCGTTTGTTCGTCCTTGAACCACATCCTACTAGGAGAGGACCCTCTTTGATACCATCTATAATGCCCTAGGCCCAGGATTTGGAATTCAGATTCAACACCTACTTGTTCTAGCATTCTTGTGAGATTTGTCCAAGCTACCTACTTGACATGAGCTACTTATGAGAGTGAAGACTTCCCCACAGACCGACACAGGTCCTTCCAACATGCTTTGTCCTCACTCACATGCTTCTTAGGAAAATTCCCTAGGAGGTCACCCAACATAAGATTGCTTCAAGCCAAACACGCTTAACTTTGGAGTTCTTATGATTGAGCCACCGAAAAGGAAGGTGCCTCTTGTTGGTATAAATAGGCATTATCAATTGTATTAAGCCTTTCTTAACCATGCTTGCATAGTCTTAGGATCCCTCTCATTCAGATGTAGTGTCGGTTCATTCATGTACCCCTTCTCTACTCAGAACATTACGTGGCATTCTTCTCTACTCGAGCGTTAAACTTATAAATATCCCTTCAAAACAAACACGGTTATCTGACTTGTCGGGCATCTACAATTCTAGACATCTATAATTTCAGGCATCTGAAAATTTCGATTATCTAGATTCTAAAAAATCAAACGACTCCTAAAGGTTTAATTTTTATGAACAAAGATAATGAGTTCAATTTTTCGGTTATAATAGTTTAAGGGTTTAGTTTTTACAATTAAAAGTTTGTGGGTATAATTGTTACAAATACTATAGTTTAGCGGCGGTTTGTGCTATTTACCCTTAATATTATCTATTTAAATATAATATTTTGTATTCTATTTAAACCATGTATTATTGCAATCTTTTGATCCAATAATTAAGGGCCCATTTGGTAACATTCTCATTTCTTGTTTCTTGTTCATGTTTCTCATTTTTTGAGAAACAGATTTGTTTGGTAACCGTTTTTGGTTTTTGTTTCTAAAATTTTAGAAACTTTTTTTAAAAAATGGAGACTTTTGAGAAACTCCAAAAATTTTCTTTTGCTGGTTTCGTTTCTAGTTCTGCTACTTCCTCTTTGGCGTCTTCCCTCTTTCTACTTAGGACACACTTTTTTTTTCTGGTCTTCCTACCTAAAAATCTTTTCAGGTTCTCTCTCACTCACACACTCTCTCTCATTTCTTTGTTCAAAACTTCGACTGTTTCTTCTTGTCTCCCCCTCTTTCTTTGTCTCGCTTCTTCCCCCTCTAACTGAAGGAGATATTTCTTCTGGTCTTCTTCCCTCACAATGAAGGAAAGTCGTTTCTACCGTTGCTCTCAATTGAATCTACCTTTGCTGTTAATTTATTTTTGCCTTTTGCGAAGCACCTTCTTAAGTAAGTCTTGATAGTTTTCTTTGCTTCATAAGGTAAGAGTCTAAAATAAATTTCATAGTTCTATTTTAGGAAAAATGAGACATTGACTTAGATGAAGAAGGAAGAAATTGAAGGAAAAGGACTAGAAAAAAGAAAAAAAAAAGCAGTTTTGGTTAGAATGGAGCGAACTAGTGGAAGATTCAAATTGTTGGAGGATGCAAAGTGGAGGAGATAAGCGCTAGCATGGAGGTTGGAGATCTCACTGTGCCGGTGCCAAAAATCAAGCCTTAAATCAAGTCTATTGAAATCTCTGGTTAGTTAGACTTAGACTACACAGTGTGGCCATCTTCCATTATATATCTGGCAAGGTTCAAAACAAAATATTTAGTTTTGTGTTCTATGTTCTGTGAATAAAATCTTTACAAAACTTCCCTTTCATAAGTTTAACTTAATATAGTCTAAAAAATTTCAATTTTACCTTTAACCTCTCAAAAGTTATCGGTTAAAAAATATACTTCTACAAATAGAACTAAAGTTGGCAGACACAACTTAATTATGTTCCTAAACTTTGTTTTGAACCATTTAAAAATTTATCTATCCTTGGCCTCTCATGCCTATCTTACTACTGAGACCTGACTACAGGGTGTGCAAATTGGCTAATGCATTGAACAAGTGTGCTTTGTTTCTTCCTCTTTATTCCTCTTTATTTCTTCATTCCTCTTGTCCCTACTTTCCATACTCTCTCTTTATTCCTCTTTCTCTTTAATTATTGTTTATGTGTGTGATTTGTTTAGTATCTACACTAAAACTTCTTTGGATTACTTACTATTTTTTTTTGGTTATTAATTCTTATATAATTTTAGATGGCACAAAAATCATATGAAAATCATTATGTTGATGATGTGGTTGAAATGGATGGCTTAAAAAGTGAGGGACTGTGGTCTGACAAGAATGAAACTTGATTTATTTATTTAATGGATGAAGAGGCTACAAAGGGCAATCGTCCAACTACGACATTTACTCGAACAAGTTGGAATAATATGAAAAACTAATTAAATAATAGTACAGGATATGCTTATACTCATGACCAGTTGAAAAATAAATTTAACAAGTTAAGACGAGTTGACGAGGACTTCAAAAAGTTATTGAGTGATATTTTTGGATTTGGGTGGGATCCATTATTGGGCACTATCACTCTTGAAGATGAGCAATGAAATAATCTTTTTAAGGTAAAATTAAAATACAAGTACTTTTTTTTCCATACCACCTATTTAAACTATGATTTATGTTAGATATTGCTGTAAAATTTTTTACAGATGAATAAGAGAGCTAAGAAGTTCAAAAAAAAAAAAAAGGTTGCCCAAATTATGGAAAGCTTATGAGAATTTTTGAAGATACTACTGCCACAGATGCTAATGCTTGTCCATCAACCAAACTTCTTTCAAATTCTGAGGAAGAAAATGATGTTGGAAGCAACACAAACTTTGTTGTTGAAGATAAAAATGCACATGAAAAAAGTGGAAAAGGAGTTCGAAGAAAGAGATAAGAGTTTAGCAGTTTTATTTCTTCATTTATAGATGTGTATGCTGAGAATGCAAAGAGAAGGAATGACAGTCTTGAGAAAAAAAAACACTTTATGCTTCATTTATCAATGAAGGTCCGTCATCAAAGGAAAAAGATTTTGTAGATGAAGAGTAGATGGAATACTTCAAAATTTTAAATACTATGGAAGATATTGATGGAGAAACTTATACTAAAATTTTGAAGCTTTTGCATAGAGATGTCTTCTTGGAGAAAATTATTTTTACTCATGCCTGATTCAAGAAAGAAAGATTTTATTAATAGTATTTAGATGCCAATTTATAGTTTTTGTTTTGGTTGAAACATAAAGATTGAATTTGTGGTTATCTTTTGTGATTTCCAGTAGTTGTTTTTTATGTTGATCGAAACTTAATGTTCAAATTATATAGTTATCTTTGTGGTTGATTAGATGAATATTATGAATGTGATTTATTCAGGAATCCACATGGACCTTTTTCGACACAACAGTGAGATAGATTTGATGGAAGATGATGACTTTGACGACTATGATTGTGAGGTTGACCATGTTTTATATATCTTTATATGCTTAGTGTGTGTTCACTTCAACAAGGTGCAATCTTCTAAACATCCTTGTAGAACTTCTTCACTTAAACATTATGATTATGTGATTGAATTGTTAAATGGAAGTGATACATGATGCTTTGATTGTTTTAGGATGAAAAAAATATATTCATAGCTTTTTGTGAAGATCTAAATGCTAAAACAAATTTAAAAGCATCTAGGTCTCATACTGTTGAAGAGCAAGTTGTCATTTTCTTGCTAATCATATCACATAATAAAAGAAATCGTATGACAGTATAAAGTTTTCTATTGGGATTTATGTCCTAAAGCCTCGTAACTTGTATAATATTATTTATAAAATATATTTTTGTATGCAATATTTATTATCTATTTGATGAAATTCCTAGGTTACTAATGTCATTTTGAATAGTATGTAATTGACATACAAGAGAATCATGTTCAAGAAGTAACCTAAAGAGTCTATAGTATATGGATAAAGTTGGGTGCCTTATCCTGGTGACACTATTGATACGACCCACTTTGTAAAGGTTACATTTGATTTGATCCAATCGTTCATGTGGAGACATGTGAGTAGGGGTATCATATACAATGAATTTGTATAAGACTGGACCATGAAATATTTCATCTCTCTTCATAAATCCATTAAAAGAGAAGATTAATATTTCACAGGATGATCATATGTGACTCAATCTCAATTCTGAGTAGAATTATGAACTCTTGCCTATAGGTGCATGTCATGTAACACCCCGTAAAATTATTTTATTTTTTATGTAGGTAGTGATGAAAAACATTTTTTCCTTGTAATTTGAACATTTATTTTTTTGTGGAATTTTTAAGTTA
>JAOANK020531876.1:0-12496 GCA_026257165.2 Telfairia occidentalis
AAAAAAAAAAAAAAAAAAAAAAGAACCTCCACTTCCTAGATCATATCAAGTCATCTTTGACAAAAGTATAACAAACCATAACACCCTAAATCATATGAAGTCACCTTTTAATACCTTCTGCCCCTCCCAAACTTGGACATATAACTAAAACAAAACATCAACCATAAAACAAAACCACGACATCCTAGATCATAATCCCCTCCCCCCCCAAAAAAAAAAAAAAATCTCATTACCACTCCGAAGTTATCAATGCATGATAGATTTAACATAAAACCAAAATCAGTATACAATTGTTGGTATGTTTTAATAACAAAACATTAAAATTACTTTTCGTTTAAGCCATACTAAAAATAGTAAGTACTTCATGCAATCTTGCTATATTACTATTGCCGCCTTGTTGTAACTCCATCTCATGTCCTCTACGAGATAAAATGAATAATGAATAGATGTTTATAGAGAAATCAATAGCTTAAATATAAGAAATATCATATTGTCTGTATTGATCTACTGCTTCATAATTTGTTAAGATATACCAATGAGCTTTTCGTAACTTCACACACGATAGTTTCGTCATTCGTGAAGTACCTATTGGACGTGCATTCTAGAAAAATACAGATCGATGCCCATTTGACTTACGCAAGTCAAAGAAATCTTCATTCCTATCTATCTCGTTAAACTTTGTTTCAATTTCAATGGGGTACATCAAGCAAAATGTTAATGCTTCATTGATAACAAATGCTTTAGCTACGAAACCTTCAGGGTGAGCTTTATTTCTTACCTACTGTTTTAACGTCCTTAAAGTCCTATGAGCAGTGTCAATATTAATTTTTATTTATATACGTAAGTATTTTTAAAACTAAACTAAAAAAATAAGAAAAATGTATACGTCTCAATCAGATACATCCAACTATAATCGACAGGTCTAATGAGTTTGGCTTCCGCCTATAGCCGGACATAGATGAACCATAATATCGAATAATGTCGAAAGAAATATTCTCTCAACTTTATATAAAATAAGATGATTGCTTCTTGTAGCCTATTCAAAGTCTCAACTTTTAATATTTTTGCAGTCAAGTCCTTGAAAAAATTCATCAATTCTACAATTACACCACTCATATCTTTGAGTAGATGAGGGTGAACTCCCACTAGTAAAATTTTTTGTAGCAACCCATGTGAGTCGTGGCTTTTTAAGCCATCTATCTTGTCCTCATTAACACTAACACATCTTGATATGTTAGATGCAAAACTATTAGAAAATTTGATTGACAAAACTTCTTCTTTTTTTTTTTTTTTGCTACTATTAAAGTGTAGCTAGCATGCGATTCCACTAATTTATTTCTGACACCTTGAAGATGTAATTCCTTGCAAATGTTCAATTTAATTAAATTTTATGTGTTTTATTTGTGTCTTTTGTTTTTCCTTCAATATTTAATAATGTGCCCATCACATTTTCACAAATATTCTTCTTGATATGCATACCATTAAGTTTGTCACAAATCTTCGTACATCTAGTGTATAATTTAACTAAGTAGTTTGATATATATTAATTTAGCCCAAAATGTTAGTGCATAAATCTTCATACATCGATGATATAATTCTTGGTTAACTTCATCAAACATTGACTTAAACTTATTACTCTCACGTCGCCTATTATCATTTGATTCAACCCCAATTTCGTGCCCTTTACCACGTTTTTTGTGCATACTTCATTTGTCACATCATCCAACATTTCACTAATCTTATCAAAGTGGTATTTACTTTTACCATATAAGCAGACAAATATGGGGTTTCTCCATGGAAATTCATCTACTGCAAAATGGAGATATTCCATGTGAGTTTAAATCACCTTCGACATCACATGGTCGTTTCCAAACTGTATTCTGACATTTCTTACATGGACAATGTGTAAACCCTCTCTCATGAACATAGTTCTTTGATAGTTCAACGAATGATCTAATTCCTTCTGCATATTCTTTGCTTAACCTATTCGAATTTTTTGTCCAACTTTTATCCATATTTAAACCTAGTCAATAATATAACATATTTCATTATGAAAATAATTAATAAAGTGTAATTATAAACTTCATCATAGAAATCTATCAAATTAACATAGTTACTAGTGCTTTATGGGAAGGGTATAAGTTGGCTGACCTTTCAAACTTGGCGTTTTAGTGCTTATGTTAGGAAGGGAAATTGAAATCTAATTCCTTTAGTTTGATGTTTTAAATTATTCTATATGTCAACAATATTATTATACTAACTATTACTATGTTCTATAAGTAACAAGAATTAATATAATAATTGTTGCTACCAAATGAAACTATCATAAATGGACTTCAACACCCTCATTCTACCAAATTGCTAATTACCCAAAGGACAAGGCAAAAGTGACTCTACAATAAAATTACCAATGGACTTCAATACCCCCACTCTCTTGGTTTTCAGCCCTCTCCAACTCACACCTTTACTTCACATTATTGCATCTCTAAGATTTCAATTTTACAATTTTAGTGGTTCGTCTAACATTTTTGGCAAATTTTGCATGTAATTTTCTCCTTTACCTTACATTCAATTTTCATGTTTAAAATAACATTGGAAATAACACGTTTTTATGAAAAATTACATTTGGAAAATAACAAAGCAAAATACAGTAATCAAATTTCATATGAATAAAACAAGAATAATTAAGAAACATAAATGGTTTAAATTAATGAATGAATGAAGTTAGTTTCATGGGATTTTAAGAATGCTAAATTGGATGAAATTCTAAATGATAATCCATAATGTTCATTTTTTGTTCCTATTTTCAATCGAAAGACTTATCCTACTCCAACTTGAAAGTCAAAGCAATCAAAATCAAACTCACCAACAAATTTCACAACTGAACTTAAACTTAAAAAAAATTCAAACACACTAACACTAATAATGTAAAAATTAAAGAGATCTACCTTAGCATTGAAATTCCTCAAGCATCTGGCCAAGAATAGCGAACGCTGACAACAAATCCTCCACGGCGAATTCCCATTGTGCAAAAAATTGAAAGTTACCCACGGTGAGAATATAGAACAACGAGGTCTTCCCCACGGTAAAAGCTATCACGATGCTCTTCATAAAAATGAAAGAAAATAAAAGGTAAGAAGAAGGGCGCTCTATTTTATTCTGGGTTGAAGCGGTAAATATCACAAATCGTTGCATCCAAAACAACAACATTCAACTTTAAGATCAAATGCTAAGCCAAAACGTTGTCGTTTTTTTATGAAAGCCACGTAACTTCTTTTGCGTCGCAATAATAATGCATGCGAGGAAAATGGTTTTGCGCCACAGGATGTGATGCATTCATGTTTCATTGCATACTTTGAGCAACAAAAAGACTTTTTCGTCGCAAAAAAGCAACATATTTAGTTTTCGTCTCAATTTTTGCAACATTTTCTTTTACGTCACATTGTTAGTGACACATTTTTGTTTTGTCGCATGAATTAATCACTAAAACCCCCAATTTCTTCTCGTGATACTCTATAGTGGCAACGAATACTCGTCATCGTATCTTAGAGTAAAAATTCTCTCCACAACTCCCAGTCGCTGCTCCTTATACCATCATTGTCATCAATTCTCGTCGTTATCTCTTGTAGTCGAATGTCGTCATCGATCATCGAAGGATCATGTATCAGCATGGAAGACATTGTAGAGGATGTTGACTCTCATTTGTTCCCCACCACTATTGCTTGTCTGACTCCCCTTTGCTAGAAAATTTGTTTGAAAAAGCAATTGAAATTGAAAGCTCTTAAAAAGAAAAAAAACCATCTTTTGCACATCAATATTGCATCTCACAAATTTTATCGTTTTGGGAATGCTCTTTTGTGCTTCGTAGCAATACAATTGTTGAGTACTAACTTTTTTTTGTTTCGAAATACCTAAGAAATTTCTTATTTTGCTTGTCCCATAATTTTCTTCCAGTCAATTTTCTTGGCGATTTTTCCTCATTCTTTTGATTTATGGGTTTTGGATTTTTCGTTGTGGGGGTTTGTGTGGGAAGAATCATGGCTTTGGGGCAGTTTCTTAATGAACATGGTCGAGGATGTGGGTTGTATCCTATTTTTATGATGAGGAATTGACCCTTCTTCACTAAATCTTTTTCCTTATCTTCTTCTCAGGTATTCTCACAAACCTCTATCTCTTTGCACCTTTGTTTTGATCAATTTTCTATAGCATTGCGGTTGTTCTACCTTGATTCCTTTAACCTCTATCTCTTAGATTCATAATGAGAGGAATCATGTACCTATTTGATTCAAACATTTGACCTAGCTAAATAAATGCCTGAATGAGCTTCTTCGAGTGTATGTGATGACTTTTCTTTATCTAAGTATAGAAGAAAAAGGCCTTTATATAAATGATAATTGAGAATATCTTTATAATAGATGAAGCGTGTAGCTTTTCTTCGTATTTTAGTATTACATCAAAAGTTTGTGGTAAGCTTTTCATGTTGAAGGTAGTCTATAATGTCATCAAGCGTGTCGATTTGTTCACATGAAATTTTTAAACAAAATTAATTTGTGAGAATGAACTTTATTTTCTTAATTTAAACTATTACAATTTCTAATGTATAATCCTTTGGGTTTTTTTTCTCTTGAATATGTTAACTTAGATATGAGGGTTGATGAACTTAGCTTGTTTTGAAGTCAAGGGGTTTGAGCATTCAACTTGCGTTGTTGACGGTCTTTCAATTTTTTGACTTTTAGTTTGTTGATGATTTAATGATGTATTTTACTTCTAGCTTGTTGAAAGTCTTTAAAATCTTTAGGTTCTAGCTTATTGAAGGTTTTTGAAATCTTTGACTTCTTGTTTGTTGAAGGTTTTCGATCTTCTATGAGTTTTCAAAAGGTCCTTGATCTTTTGGTCTTCAAAAGGTCTTTAGTCATTTAAAGTCTCTTCAAATCCTCTTAGTCCTCTTTACTTTTGATCATTCCACTTTCTCTTTGCCTGGCATCATGCTTTTTTTACTTGATTTTACTTTCAACTTCTTTGATTTCTTCTAGCTTTTGACTTTAGATCTTAGAAGTCTTCAAGTTTTCTAAGATTCTCCTAAATCTTCTCTTGGCTTCTAACTTTTGGATTCTCTCTAACTTTTTTGCCTCTTTTTTGTCTTTGGCTTTGTCTGTTCTGAATCCTTCTCACTGATAATTCTTGAATAAAGTGCTATTTAACTTTGAACTTTAGAGCTTATACTTGAAGTAATTTGGTAAAATTGCATAAACAACTATGTATAGTACTCCCAATTATCACATTTTCGAAGAAAATTCTCTCCCCAACAATGCTTGATCATATGGCCATTAACTTAAAGTCTCTCCCATCCTTTTCATCTCTAGCAACTCCATAAGGGAGAATTTCCAAGATAGTGAAAGGTACATACCAACTTGATTTGAGTTTTCGAGGAAAAAGCTTGAGTCTTGGGTTGTACAAAAGAACCTGTTATCTTCTCTCAAACTTTTTAGGAATCAATTTCCTATCATGCAACACTTTAGCCTTTTCCTTGTAGATTTTTGCATTCTCGTAAGAAAAATGGTGAAGCTCATTCAATTCATTTAACTGCAGAAATCCCACTGCTTTAAATGTTGTGGTGTCAAAATTCAGATTCACCAAAGCCCAAAAAGCTTTGTCGTCCAGTTCTAGAGGGAAATGTCATGCCTTACCATAGACTAACCTGTAAGAAGACATTTCTAGAGGTGTCTTGAATTCAGTTCTATAAGCCTAAAGAGCATCTGGTAATTTAAAAGACTAATTTTTGCTATTCAGGTTAACAACATTCTATATGATTCCCTTAACCTCCCTATTTGAAATCTTAGCTTGACTTGGCTTGTGGGTGATAAGGGGTGGATATTGTGTGTTTTACACCATACATTGCTAATAAATTACTCAGGATCCTATTGATAAAATGAGATCCTTCGTCACTTATGAGAGCGTGTGGAGTTCCAAAGTGAGTGAAGATACTCTTTTGAAGGAACTTTGAAACTATTTTAGCATCATTCTAAGCACAAACAATTACTTCCACCGATGACACATAATCAACATCTAGCGAAAAGTGAGAGTTCCCATTCAAAGGGAAAAATTGTCCCATGAAATCAATCGCCTAGACGTCAAATAACTCTATATCCAAAATAGAAAGTCATTGGCATCTCATCCTCGACTCGCACATTTTATTTCCTTTGGCACTTATCACATACATTACTGAATAAATGAGCGTCCTTAAATATTGATGGCCAAAAATATCCTGATTACAATCCCTTTACTATGGTTCCCTGCCCTTCAAAGTGTTCTCCATAGGGTGTTACGTGATATTGTTCCAGTATAGCAGAAACTTCTGATTTTGAAATGCATCTTCTTACTATCCCATCAACACATTGTCTGTAGACAAATGGATCATCCTAGAATAGAAGTGTGCATCATGAAGAAATCTCTTTAGTTGTTGCTTCGCCAATTCTAGAGGTAATAAACTAGAATCAAGATAATTAACAATATTTGCAAACTAAGGTATTTCAACATCTGTAATCTGAGCCACTATAAACAATTTCTCATCTGAAAAATAGTCATGGATCTTTGGTTGCTGAAACATTTCTTTTGTTTGGTCAACTCTTGAAAGATGATCTGCAACAAAATTCTCTGAACCTTTCTTGTCTTTAATCACCAAGTCAAATTCTCTCAATACAAGTACCCATATGATCAGTCTTGACTTTACATCCTTCTTCTTAAGCAAATAGCTAATGGCTGCATAATCTGTAAAAATAATAACTTTAGAACCTACCAGATATGTCAACTGAATTACACAACGACAGAGCTTTTAGCAATAGTTTTTTAAAAAACTATTGCTAAAAGCTCTGTCATTGTGTAATTCAGTTGTGCTTCTTTAAGGTCTTGCTCGTGTAATATATTAGATGAATCATCTAGTCACGATTTTGTCTCAGCATTGCTCCAACAACATAATTGCTTGCATTACACATTAATTCAAAGGGTAAACTCCAATTGGGTGATCAAATAATTGGTGCAGTGGTTAACGCCTTCTTCAAAACCTGAAAAGCTTCAAAACAATCTACATTAAACTCAAAAGATCTATTAGCTTCTAATAACATGCAAAGAGAATTATAGATTTTAGAAAAATCCTTTATCAGCCTTCGGTAGAAACCTGTTTGGTTAAGGAAACTTCTAATTCCCTTAACTGAAGTTGGTAGTTCCATCTTCTCAATGATTTCAATCTTGGCTCTATCCATCTCTATTCATTTTTTAGAAATTATATGGCCTAGAACAATGCCCTCTTTCACTATGAAGTGACATTTTTTCCAATTTAAAACAAGATTCGTCTCGTCACATCTCTTCAAAACTTTACCCAAATTATCTAAATAGGTTGTGAATGAACTGTCAAAGATTAAGAAATCGTCCATAAACACTTCCATGATTGATTCAACCATATCAAAGAAAATATTCATCATACACCTCTCGAAAATTGTTGTGGCATTGCGGGGACCACAAGACATTCTCTTGAACTCAAATGTATCGTAAGATCAAGTGAAACTTGTTTTCTCTTGATCACTAGGGGCTATGCTAATTTAGTTATAACTAGAATAACGATCTAAAAAGTAATAATAAACTTGATCTGCGAGCCTATCCAACATTTGATCAATAAAAGGTAAAGGGAAATGATCCTTACGAGTAGCTGTATTTAGCTTCCTATAATCTATGCACATCCTTCAACCTATCACTGCCCCAGTAGGAATAAGTTTGTTGGCTTTATTGGTAATCCCAGTCATTCTTCCGTTCTTTGGCACACACTAAACAAGACTAACCAACTGCTGTTTTGCACTAGGGTAAATAATTCCAACATCTAACTATTTGATGACTTCTCTCTTCGCAACCTCTTTCATAGCTAGATTTAACCTTCTCTACTGCTCAACAGACTTAAAATTCCCATTTTTCAGATTAATTTTATACATACAAAAAGACGGATTGATACCTTTAATGTCTGCTAAGGTCTAACCAATTGCCTTCTTGTACTACTTAAGCAACGTAATCAATTGATCTTCATTTTCAGGCAATAAGTTTGCTGTAATAATAATTGGCAATTTCTCTTTCTCACCTAAATAAGCATACTTCAAATATGATGGTTAAGGCTTTAACTCGAGCTGGGGTGGTTCCTCAATAGATGGCTTCATAGGTGAAGATTTTCTGTCATTCAGATCTAGTATTCCAAATGTTTTCTCGTAATAGAAAATCTCACATACCTCGTGTTTGTTGTCGTAGAACAAGTAATCTTACAATCTACATCCATAGACATATCATCCCCAAACTGCTGAATATGCTGCTCATGAAAATCCATCTCAAATTCATCGAACAATTGCATTGTTAAGCATTCCTCAACTTCCATTGGATATCTCATGGCATCACACACACTAACTTTACCTCATGTTCATGTACTCTCATGGTCAACTCTTTCTTTTGAACATTGATTAGTGTCCTACCTGTGGTTAGGAAGGATCTTCTTAAGATGATTGGTACTTCCTTATCATCTTCAGAGTCCAAAATGATGCAATCAGTTGGGAATATGAACTTGTCCACCTGCACCAAAATATCTTTAATTTTACCTTCAGGATACCTAATTGACCTGTGAGCTAGTTGAAGTGTTACAGTGGTAGGTCTAGCTTCTCCCACTCCTAATTTCATGTAGATGGATAATGGCATGACGTTTATGCTAGCTCCAAGATCCCACAAGGTTCTCAATTTTTTTCCTCCAATCGATAAAGGAATGGTGAATGATCTAGGATTCTTAACCTTCAAAGCTAACCTATTTTTCAGGATAGCACTACATTCATCTGTCAAAGCAACTGTCTCATACTCTTCTAACCTCTTCTTCTTGGTCAGAATGTCTTTAAGAAATTTCACGTAATTCGACATTTGCTCTAAATCTTGTACCAATGGTATGTTTATGTGAAGTTGTTTTAGAATCTCTAAAAATTTCTCAAATTGAATCTCTGGACTTTTCTACTTGAGTCTTTGTGGATAGGGAGGTAGTGGAGGTTTCAACGAAATAACAGAAGTAGATTTATGAGGTTCTACAAGTTTTGTTCTAAGAACTTCCTCTAATTCCTCTCTTTCTTCTACTATTTCATCAATTCTAACTTCACTGCTCACACTTTCTAAATGATAAGTGGAATTCTGATTTACACTTTTTTCGTGGCTCAAAGAACTTGATCCAGCAGAGGACTTTCCGCTCCTGAGTTCAACTACTTGCACTCGCTCTTTACCTTCCCTTCTAGGGTTTCCAGTATCAGAAGGAAGTTGTCCTTGAGGTCGAGTCTTCAACTCACTTCCCAATAGTCCAATATGAATTTCTAAATTTCTCGATGAAGCTTGTCGGTTCTAGATAATAGCATCGGCCTTAGCCATATATATCTTCATAAGGTTCTCTAATGAATTTCTAAACTTTTTATGGCGCAATGACCTACTTTGCTGCAGTAAAAACTGTTGATTCTGAGGTCCAAGTCCAAGTGGATAATTTTCCTTCTATTGTACTGGAGGGTCATGATGATTTCCTCCTTCACTTCAAGAGAAATTGGGATGATTTTTCCACCTAGGATTATAGGTGTTAGAATGAGGGTTGGTTCTGTTTGTGTAACAGACTAAAGTAGGATTGTTGGGACAAAACTCATAGCTATGCCCTTCTTCACATAAAATACATGACTCCATCATCACTTGATTAATAGTAGCATTCTATGGAGTATTATTTTGTAATGGTAGGGTTTTAATCATGTTTGTCAAAGTGGCTATATTTGCTCTAATAGATGTTAACACATCTACTTTTGTTCCTCCTTGAGGTCTTCTTCCACGATTTGTCCTTTCATCATACCGTTGATAGCTATTTTTAGATATCTTTTCCAAAATCTCATATGCTTCATTGTAAGTTCTTGACAATAAGGGGTTTGAGTATTTAACTTGCTTGTTGAAGGTCTTTAAAGTTTTTGACTTTTAGCTTGTTGAAGATTTAAGGATGTCTTTAACTTTTAACTTGTTGAAAGTCTTTAAAGTCTTTGGATTCTAGTTGAAGGTCTTTGAAATCTTTGACTTCTAGTTTGTTGAAGGTCTTCGCCACTTTCACTTTGTTTGGCTTCAAGCTTTTTTTACTGCATTTTACTTCCAACTTCTTTGACTTCTTCTAGCTTCTAGATCTTAGAAGTCTTCAAGTTTTCTTAGATTCTCCTAAGTTTTGTCTTGGCTTCTAACTTTTGGATCTTTTCTAGCTTTTTTGCCTCTCCTTTGTCTTTGGCTTTGTCTGTTCTGAATCCTTCTTACTGATAACACTTGAATAAAGCTTATACTTGAAGTAATTTGGTAAAATTGCATAAACAACCATGTATAGTACTCTTATTTATTACATTGCATTAAGTAGTAGTTGGATCACTTTAGAATGGAAAATAGAAAGAAATAACCGACCTAAAGCATATATTTCTTTTGATTACTTAGAGTATGATTTCTTGTAATGTTTGTTATTTTATCGCAGAAGAACTGAGCACAAATGCTACGGACAACCTTATGGGTGCGAAAACTATGAGTTATAATTTGAGCATGAAGTAAGAAAACTCTAGTAGGAAACATCAAAAACGAAAATTTCAGATGACGTGGCCAAAAATTGAAAATTCAAATGTTCTATATCTGCAACTGATCTCCTTATCTTCTAAAGGAATCATAATTCAAAGAGCAAACCCTTGTCCAATCTCCACCTATAAAAGGAGCACTTCAGAGGACTTGAAAACGACGTAACTAGAGACTTTCAATTGGACAGTTCGGCAAAAGAAAAATCAAATCTTAGAGAAAGGTTGGAGAATTCAAATCAGTTTACAAAGAAAGGTTTCCGAAGAAAAAGAAATGAAGCAATTGAATTTGATTACTTGTTCAAGTATTTTGAGTTCATCTATTCATCATCTTTTCTTTTTAGTAAACTGTTATTTGATCATGGAGTCTATTTCAGACTGCATTATTTTTAGTATAATCATGAGCTAAACTCACTACAAGATTTTAACTTTTTACCAATGAAAAAAATCTTGCTTTTACTCTAAAAAACGTTAGAAAAATGTTATACCAACGTAAAAAATGTCAGCCTTTTCGTCTAAAAAAGGTCGTAACGGGAGGTTTTACCAACGTTTCAATGAAATTGTCAGTAGTAACTCCCTTTTCACTAATCTGTGAGAAAATCGTCAGTGGAAAGATCCTTCTTGCCCAATGTTTTATGTGAACATAGAGGAATAGTAACTTTCAGCTGACGTTTGACAAAAAACGTCAGCAAAAGAGAATCCAAAATAAGGGCAGATTTTTTTCTCGCCATATTACCAACTTTTTGTGTTTTCATCGAGAAACAAACTTATTCTCGATGATTAAAAACACCGAGAAAACAATTTATTATTTTTTAATAATTTATTTAGAAAATTAAAATATTTTATTTTTTCTCTAGAAACCTAATAATGCATTCAAGATATTAAATTTAATCATTCTTAAGATATTTGAAAAAATTTAAATTATATATATTAATAAATAATACTTTATAATAAACGCAATTGTAACTAAATACTATGTTACATTTCTAGTTTTGAACAATTAAAATAAAATCAAAATAACCTATGCCTAATACTTCTAACTGCATCTTCAACTTATTCCAAGGAATATACCATCTTTCAAATCTACTTGAAAGAAAAAGTTCATTTAATAGAACCTAAATTATACAAAACATGCTAATAGGATGTGCATTACTGTTATAAAATGGTCTTAAGTGTCTTTTTCAACCAAAAACAACCTAAAAAGCACTAAAGTGGAATTTAGAACTCGTTACCCACCCTTTGATCATGTTGAAGCAACTAAAACGTACATAAGTGGAAAAAATGCCTCTAAGTGTCTTTTTCAATGTAAACACAACCTAAAAAGAAAAAAAGTTGACTTTAAAATCTATTGCCCACCCTTAATCACACCAAGCTATCCAAAATGTGCAACAATTGTTATAAAATGCTACTACGTGTCTTTTTCAACAAAAAAAACCTAAAAAGTACTATAGTGGACGGTAGAACTCGTTACCCACTCCCTGATCACGCCAAACTAACTAAAACGTGCACAAATGGATTAAAATGCCCTTAAATATCTTTTTAAACTTAAAAACAACCTAAAAAGCACTAAGGTACTCGTTACCCACCCCTCGATCATGGCGAGGTACCTAAGTAGCTACCATAACTGTAGAATAGCAAGCAAACTATTCAAAATTGTCAAAATGTGCTAAGAAGTGACTAATACCTACCATAACTACATGATATCTGCCAAACTGTTAACTCTTAGAATAAGAGTTAAGTGGGGTGTCTTTTGAGTGCATTATGAGTTATGAATGACCTTTTTATACTCTTTGAGCTTAAATTATGTGGTTTATCACTTGTATTTACCTTTGAGCTAATGAATTGATGATTATTTTGTTAATGGT
>JAOANK020531984.1:0-12496 GCA_026257165.2 Telfairia occidentalis
TATTGGATTGATTCTATGCACACTAAATGTCGAATAACTCTTATTAAATAAATAATTTGAATAAAATTACAAGACCATGAAGGTTTAGGGCATCAACCCCAACACCATCCTCGGTCAAGAAGTGGAAAAAGAAGTGGTTCTTCGTAAGAAGAGCCTAGCTCTGCCTCAATGAAGATGGTGCAACCTTTGCCAGCGTCCCGATTAAATTTCAAAAATTAGGTTATCCCCCTCATTCTCAGTAAGGGTCTAACATTTGGGTTGGGGGTATAAGCTTGAACGGTGATTAATCATTTATTATCGTTGAGGTTGTCTTTTTGTTTAACTCGGATTATTTGCCTTTGAGTTATGGAGCTTTACTGGAGAAAGACCAACCGTCTAGCCCGGAGTTTACGCACATCCTTGATCTTTTGAGGAGTCTTCCTTTGGACGAATTTGATCTTCCCTTGGTGATAAACTCAAAGGCCTTGGCTCAGTGCCAATTCATAACCAACTCGACCCATCTTTTTCATGTTGCGCCTCTCGCAAGTTACTAATTTATCCTTAGCTAGGTCATTTTCTGATATTGGTCGTTCGCTAATCAGTGCCCCATTGACACCTTGCAGATATGGCTCCTTTGTGGCAGGTGGCCCATCTGGGGCGAGTCGCTAATTGAGATTAGATTGTTGGCTCTCCTGCTCCTACGAAATATGAAGTGGCCTACCTAAAATGAGAGGGATCCTCTCTTTCTATTGAGTCTCTTTCTAAAGTCTCGTCCGAAGGGGCCCTATATAATCCCAACTCGTCAGCACCACTTTGTTCGAAACACAGGAGGTTGACAGTGGCTTACTCCTTCGGTTCAGAAGGGGGTTGGGCCTTAGTGACAATTGTTGATTCTTTGATGATGGAGGCTCAGGGAGTGTTAAGAGATGGCAGAGATCCTGGAGTAGGCGAGAGGATCGAGACGCCTTCTTCAGACAACAAGAGAGGTTCCACAAAAAGCTCGTAGTCCCCTGACGCCATATTGTTTCATTTTGTCGGTCCTTGCTATGCCCCAGATGGAGATTTCTTTTAGAACTCTTTGCATTGTTCGGTAATCTATGATTGACATGGTGCCCTGCATCACTGACAATCAGGAGCCGTTATTGAAGACATTTTCACGTGATGCATGGAACTGCCCTCGAAGCTACCTGGGTAAATTTTTTATCCTACTTGTGATTTCTCTTTCCCTTCTTCATTTTCCTGTTTGTGCAATGAACTCGTGCTAACTAGAGAAGGATGTGATCTTTAGGTTTTACTAGGGATACATTTCTCTGTTCTTTTAGGTAGAGGGAGCTCGAAGCGTGAGCAAACTTCGCCAGTGGTAGTGAACATCGAGTTGTGGCCACTGCAACGTCAGCCAGGGAAGTTCAGAGGAGAAGAAAGAAAAGATCCAGCGAGTAAGCGGGGTGTTAGTTTGATCCTGCCATCCAAGGTAGTATGTGCTCGCATAAGGATCGTCATATATGTGGGGGCTAGTATATTCTCTCATGGTGTGAGCATCACACATAAAGATATGCTAATCATCCTAATAAGTAGCTCTTCTTACAGCTGGCATCCAATATTGTTGAGAACTATGCACCATGTTAGAACAAGTAGACAACAAATAAAAAGAATTTTTTTTTTGAAAGACAAATTTAAACAATAAGAGACTAATCTAGTTCCCAAGCAATGACGCCAAATTGAATCGGTTGTCGATGCCTTTCAAATAAAATATGGATTGTTTTAAACAAATTTATAGAAATAGTGGAATCAGGTCGAATCCTAAGGGAAGTATGAGGATTAACTTCTCAATGCTAATCAAAAAGTAAAAATGGGGTTTTTGTGAGTTCGAGAATTACTAAATTAAATGAAGTTATAAAAGTCAAAATAATTATTTAAATTAATGCTAGTAGATCTTACCAAATTTTCAATCCAAAGGTGAATTTTCCATCCAATTGTAATTTGATCATAGCTTAAATGATAACTTTCGATTCAATAACTTAGTCTACTAGACACAATAGCGTGACAAACATAAATTCTCCTAAATTCATTGACTCAAACCCAGCATCCAAATCCATTCTTATCAATAAATTAATTGGGCACGATAGCATTCTATATCAATTGAAATATAGCATTAAACATACTAAGATGACTAAACCAAAACCAATCAATTGAGATAGCTACAATTTTATTAGTTTTGTTCCCATACTTCCCTAGAGTCTATTATGCAAGCTATGTAAAAAGGAATAGCCACGTCTAGACACACATAAGCCGACTCTTTGCTATTTTAACTTCAATCATTTGTAATAACTAGGATAAAAAATTAATGGATAGCAATAGAAATATTGAAATTAAATTACGGCGTCAATTTAATTATTAACAATCATTCATAAAAATTAAGAACGAGAAATAAAGACTTCTTGAATTTAAAGAAAGTTCAAAGACAGGGTCGAAACCTCACAAAATTTACAATTCGAATTGAAATTAGCTCACCCTTGAATTATAAATGAAAATTAACCATTCATGGTGACTAAGATTGAACTCGATCAAAATGAGAAGATTTGCCTAGAAACTCAAAATTTTTACTCTCTAATTTTTGGTGGTGACCCTCTACAATGCCCAAAGCCCTAGCTTTATAGGCCCATAAGGGGCTAAAAATAGCCTAAATAAACACAAAATAATTTCAAAAGAAAAGAAAATAAAGAAATTTTGACTAAGGAGTTCCGAAAAATAAGGAGGGTTTTCAAACCAATTTGACTTCTAAAATATCTCATTTTCCTATCAAATTGTAGGACTTGATCAAGCTTTATTGTAAAAAGTCTTATGTATAAATGACACTCCAAACAAACAAGCTTTAACGTTGAATTCTTCCAACTCCTAATACTTCATTACCTGAATAAAATTTTTCATAAATTCTTAGATTTTAGCACCAAATCTATTTACAAAATAAAAGAATTAAACACAAATAGATGACTAAATTTAATCTATCAAATGTTCGTCTGTCTTCGTAGCTAGATGCAGAAATGGCACGCTTGTCATTTGAGAAAGCTTCAGCCATCGTGGAGAGGGAATAGGTCTAATCTCTCCAATTGGTGGTCGACTCAGACAAGGTCGAGCTTGAAGAGGTCCCGGACCTCTTAGACTAAGGCAGTGCGGCGAGAGCTTAGTTAGAAGATGTGAACTTCTTGGAGAATACTTTTTGGGAGACCGAGGCCTTCAACTCGTTCGACAAGGGAGTTATGACTCAGGGAATAAAGTTCATGCTCGTGCGGTTAAAAGATGCTCAACTAGTGTTTGATCAAGGGCCCATCTGCAAGGCATTCGAGAGGTCTTGAGATCCCGCCACCCCTAAGTAGAAAGTTGTCTTTCATCGTCTCATCTCGAAGGGCTTGATTATACATGTGTTGATGGATAGAGTTAATGCTTGCCCTTCGTACTAAGCCCTCCCTCCCATAGCTAATCCTCATGAATTAGGTCATCTTTTATTTTGATCTTCTTTGTTTTTCTTTTAAGATTTTTCACCTTTTGTGGCTCACTCTCAATTTGTATGTACTTCACCAGGTTTTTATGCTTTCAGTGTAAAGATTTCCACCTCGTTGTGAAACTTTTATCTCCCTACTTTTTTACTTAACTTCTAATTCTTCTATCATTTTCTCACCCCCTTGAATCAAGTCATTCCTAGCTCTCTTTTTTCTTTCCCTCTCTTCTTTTTACTTGTATCATCAACGCCCTTTCTGCAAATATGAGTGTACGAGGGTTCTTGTGTCTGCTCCTCGCAAGATACGAGGGTTCTCACATTTAACGATTCGGAGGCATTTGTGCCACTTGTCGCCAAGGGGTCATTCCACAAGTCGTTGCTTTGCTTGAGTGCGCATCCCCAAATGGGACTTTTCATTTCTTTACCAAAGCCTTCGATTACTTCCTCCTTCCTTCTATCGCCTTTTCTTGGTTTCTTTACCCTTTCTTAATTTCGTGGATTCTTCTTTCAATTACTACTCAGACGTCAGTGGGGTGATGTCCTCAGACAATCATCCTAAGGGGCTGTTAGACTTTTCTGGCGACGTTAGGATGCTATCAAGGCTACTCCGACAAGGTTTTGCCTCTAGATCTTGAGCCTAGAGTTCTAGTCAGACCCCAAGTTCGTCTCGAGGAGACCTTCCTCTGCTCGCCCCAATGGCTGTGGCTATTCTAGAAGGAGTTGCTCTAGAGGGACCCATCATCTACACCTTAGAGACTATCCATCATTCCTGTAGGAATGTCGTGGTGACACCGAGCTATGCTTGCAGAGTATCAGAAAGTGGTCAACCTCAAGGATCTACTCCACCCAAGTTACATGGGCATGTAGAGCTCCAACGACTAGGCCCCGTTCTGTGCAATGACCCGATGTACCTCAGCAGCAGTGGACTCCTAGAGCTTTATAGGGTACGTAACCCATTCATCCTTTTTTGCTTAATTTCCTTTTGAGTAGTCTGTTTGTCCAACGACCTTTCATCTCAAGGCTAGTATATGACCAGACGTTCCCTCCTCCTTTGCCTTATCAAATTGGAATAGTAGGCTTAGAAGTGTGAGGTGCTCAAGGATAGGGTGGCAAGGGTCGAGCTGCTAGTGCTGGATGCCCAAGTTGTTAGGGTGGCTACAAAGGACACGCTTGCAAAGGTGGAGGAGGAGCTCGCTACCAATCAGCGAGTGCTCGAGCTCCAATGCGACGTGATTTGTTGCCAATTTGGCAGGGATTTAATGGGACCATCAAACTCTTGCCGCATTGCCATCCTTGACTTTTTGCTCCTAAGGGATCCTCAAATCGACCAACCAACCAACCAACTAAATCAATCAACTCTGCTTTTTTTTTTTTTTGTTATTGATTTAGCTACCTTAGCTTAAATTCTTTTATTTTTTGGAGCCACCAAGTCATGGCTTATTGTATGTTTTTTTTTTTTTTTTTTTTTACATATAGCTTGACTAGCTTGCCCCTTCTTTTGTAACAATGTTCGATTTGCTCCCACTTCTCTTCGGCTATAATATAACTTTGATTTCTCTCACATGTTTGTGGTGATTTGTCCTTCTCTTCCATCGTTTGACTTTCGACTAGCCCTTTGTGCCCCTACTTCGATTCGAGTAGAGATCATGGTTTCCCGAGTTGTAGTTCATCTTTCGTTTCAAATATAAGGTTCAAGAATATAAGCTTGCATGTATATTAAATGATTGTTTATATTCCATTGTATGGTTGTTTGCCCATGGGCTCTTTACGTAGTAATGCGAAGAATGTTTCTTCTTCTACTCTAGAGATTGTTCAACATGCTTAAAAAAGTAGGTTTTTAAATGTTCGACATTCCATGGATGATTGAGAATCTGCCTGTTCACGTCTTCCAACTCGTACGTTCTGGTTTTGACGAGGCCCTTAACTTTGTAGGGGCCTTTCCAAATGGGCCGTAAAGAGTCATCACTTGCGTCTTTGATGTTTTGCATGGTTGTGCAGATCACCAACTTACAAAATTGAAAATGTTTTTGCTTTACCCTAAAGTTGTAATATCTTGCAACTTTGTTTTTGCACTCTACATTGTAGAGTTTTGTCTCATCCCTATGTTCCTCTATTAGGTCGAGGTTGATGTGGAGCTTGTCATCATTCACTGATGATGTATAGTGAAGTACCCGAGGTGAGTGTGGGTCGACCTCTATGGGGACTATGGCCTCAGTTTCGAACGCAAGTGAGAATATGGTGGCACCAGTAGAGAAGTTGATTGTGGTTCGGTAGGCCCATAAAACTTAGGGCAACTCCTCGGCCCACTGTCCTTTTAGGCCTTCCAGTATTGCATTTAGACCTTTTTAAATTATTTTGTTGACCACTTCCCCTTGGCCATTTGCTTGTGAATGTGCTAGAGTATTGCATGAGGTTCGATGTTGAATTCCAAACTCCAAACAACACCTTTTAAAGTTAGCATTATCAAACTACATTCTATTCTCTATGGTTAGTGCATTTGGGATGCCAAAGCGGCCCATTATACTACGTCATAAGACCTCTATGACCATAGCTTCAGTGATGGTAGCCATGAGTTCAGCCTCTGCCAGCTTCATGAAGTAGTTGACGGCTAATACGACGAATTTTGTTTGACCCTTTCCAATTTTGAGTTGGCCAATCAAATTGATTCCCTATTGCACAATTGAACATGAGGCTACAACTCAGAAGCTACTCGCTGGATGGTGGCAATCTTCTAGCACCAGTCGCACACTCTTCCAAATGCTTTGGTCTCAACAATAAACATTGGCCAATAGTATCCCTGGCACATGGCCTTGTTAGCCAAGGACTGTGGTCTTGAATGATTGCCACAAATCCCTTCGTGTACGTTCCTCATGATGTATCTGGCTTCATCGGGGGTGAGGCATCAGAGGAGTGAAAGGGAGAACCCTTTTTTGTAGAGTTTTCCAATGTGGATTAGGTAGTGGGCCACTTGGTGTTGGAGTCATCCGGCCTAGAATCTGTCAGGTGGTTTCATTCCATTTTGGAGAAACTAGTATATTGGGTTCATTAAGAGGGCTCCTCATTCATTATCATTCCAATAGATTCAGCCTAGTCGAGGCTAGAAGATGCCATGATTTCGAAGTGAATGGTCTTGGTGCCATCTGCTTGGTGAGCGGATGCTAGTGGCACGAGGGCAATAGCATTTGAGTTCTGTGACCTTGGAACCTGCTCGATTTCGAAGAGCTCAAAGCTCCCCAAAAGCTCTACAGCCCTTCTCTCGGTAAGCCGCCATTCAAGTGTCTCAGGCCTGAAATTTGTTGAGCACATGATTCACCACTAGGAGGGAGTCGCTGCGTAAATGTAGGTTTTTAGATCCCATAGCTCTTCCTAATAACAATCCGACCAAAACGGATTCATATTTGACCTCGTTGTTGGATGCCTTTGTTATGCAAAATCTCGTAGCACACGAGTCCTACAGTAGTATAAAAAATGATCAACAAGACCAAATATCGTCCTCTAAAAATCGAATTTTCAAATCTATTAAATACCCAAATAGTAGTAATTAATTTTATCTAGGGAAACAAAATGAGTAAAGTCTAAATCTAAAATTACTATTACTAGTCTAAATCAAATACTAGTAATTGGAAATATTCAAGGAACAATGGTAGTTCTAAGGTATTGATTTCGATTATCGAATTAATTAATGGAATTGAAAAGTATTGAAATTATTCTAATATCAAAACTGTAGAGACCTAATGGGTATCCTCTTGCAAGCTCAACCCTTTACTCAAGTAAATCTAGGATCACCCTCTTAGTTTAAATGTCCAAAAATTAGTAAGGTAAATTTAAAGGCCCCATTAACAACCTCTAATGCATAATTTACCACTTCCATGCACAAATAACATGAGTTTATTACCCTATGTCTATTTAATGTTCCATTTTTCAATCATGAAAATTAAACAACCCAAGAAATTAATTGATGGCCAATCAACTTACGAGCATTAAGAACATGAATTCAATATCAAAATAAATCTAAAAAAGTCAACAATCAACTATAATTCGAAAATCTTCATCAACACCATAAAACTAACAAAAGTCTTAGCTACTAATCGCACTCTAAAAGTGCTATTTTAGAGCTTTAAATTTAGTATTTTTGTGGTTTGATTTGTGCACTTTGAGGCTTTATTTGTTGAACTTGTAGGAACCGAGCATTTGAAGATATAAATATTCAGTGTTTTTTGGGTTAAAAAATGAGCCTAAGAAAAGAAAATTCATCTAAAGAACGAAGAATATGTCAAAAAGAGCCTCAACCTGAAAGCATAATGTCTTAATGCAAGACCAGAGCATTGGGATGCTCAAATAGTGACTAGCAACTCAGACGCGCTAGCGTTGAGACGATGGTATAGTAGCGTCTAAACGCTACTTAAATTTTGGCGAAATAGAAAGTTGAAATTCAAAGTAGCATCAAGAGAAAAGAAAGATTAAGCATTAAAAGCAGTAGTAAAATCAGCTAATACAACACACAAATGTCTAGACATTTGTGTGTTGTATTAACTTAATTGCAAGAAAAGAGAGAAAGAAAGAACGACTATAGAGTCGATTACACGTCGTCTCCACTGTGAAAATGCCTCTCAAGCTCTAGAGAGTCAAGCTTTCAGCCCCTTGATAACTCTCTAAAAGAGAGTTACTAGGAGTCTTTTACACTTAATTTCATCCGTTTACTGAAGTAAACTTCTGTTGAATTATGAAATAATTGCTTGAGTTATCTTTGTTTTTCTTATAAGACTTTTGAGACCTTCATATTGTTGCATCATTCTATTTATGCCAGCATTTGAATGAAATAGAAGGAATTTAAGTTAAATACTATTGATTCTGGAAATTTTGTTTAGCAAATAAATGATGGAGCATTATTGTAGCAGAATTATTGATCGAGTAAATCTGAGGTGAAATAGACATAGAAATCTATACGAATATAACATAAATTAAAATATGGAAACAAATATTTCTTTTGCGAAATTAATTAACCGTTGGATGCCAGCCATGTGGGCAATTTAATATAATAGGTTTTCTAATAATAAAGAAAAGCCTATAAATATAAAAGGAGGCCGCCAAAAGGGAGAATTCCCTCCTTGAAGTTAACTTTCAATTTTAGTTTTCGGTCTTTTTCTCTTCTGCCAAAATTTTTCATTGTTGCAGTTGTTCTTGAATTTCCATAGAGAAAAGTTCATAGAAGGCATAAAACTTCATTAAGGCTGAAGCAGAATAATCAATTCTGTCTACCAAATTTGTGGAGCAACTTATTTCTACATCTCTGTAGGATTTTACTTCACCATAAACTCGTTTATCGCTTATGATATTTGTTGTTGTCATTTATTTATCTTAGCATGAACTAATCACCTCTGGGTGAGGATTAAGGAAGATGTTATTTAATAGATTTAGGATTTGAAGTAAAGTTTACGGATTTAATTGTTTTAAAAGTGTTTCTTATTGTTTAATGCTTATGTTTTCATAGCCAACACGCATAAATAGCTTCTCTATGTTTCGGGAGAAAATACGAGTAGATTGCTTTTAAAACAAATTAGCCTTTAGACTAGGTTAGTGTTGGCTAGGTGAGGAGGTTAGGGATAATCACTCACCTAATGCACAAAAACATCGGTTTTAACTCATATAGGTTAATTGGAATTAATTTTAGATAGCTGGAAGATCTATGAGGATTTCGAGACTATTGTTGTGTGGTTCAATTCTGTAATTCTTTTGCTTTGGGAGAAAATACGAGTAGATTGCTTTTAAAACAAATTAATCTCTAGACTATGTTAGTGCTGGCTAAGTGGGGAGGTTAGGGACAATCACTCACCTAATGCACAAAAACATCAAGTTTAACTCATATAGGTTAATGAGAATGAACTTAAGATAGTTGGAAGATCTAGGAGGATTTCGAGACTATTATTGTATGATTTGATTCTACAATTCTTTTGCTTCGTCATTCTGTTTCAAGGAAAATAACATGTTACATTAATATGAATCCATTCATTCTCATCATTTCAACCACGATTTTTATTCTATCCTTTACTTTGTTCTAACTTTAGTTATACAAATTCACAAAATAATTATCTTTTGTCATTCATTAAATTAACTAAGAGGTTAAGTCATGATAGTTCAAAATCTAATATTAATCCATGTAGAGACGATATAAATACTTATCACTTGCTGCAGATGTGTACGCTTGCACATTACTCTGTGTGTTCTTATCACTCATCACACAGATGCAATAAGTTTTAGTGATGTTGCAAGGGATTAGTTTGAAGTTTTAACATTTTTTAGTTTGATTCTTGTAGTGAATTGGAGCTTTATTTACACTGATTCAATTTATGTGTGATTGCACTATCTGGTGTATGAATACTAATTCTAATTTGGAAGTTGAATTTGATCCATAAGTCAAAAGGACCTTATGTAGAATAAGAAAGGAGTTAAGAAATTGAGTAAATCTGATGGAGCAACATCCTATACCTTCTAGAGGACCTATAGAGCAAGCAAATCAGCAACCAAACATAGGAGGGGTTTCATTACCTTGTTTAGCAATGCAAGAGAAAATTAGAAAAGTTGTTCAGGTTGAAAATCCTGTTATTTTAGTCAATGACAAGGAGAGAGCCCTCAGAGACTATGCGGTCCCTTTGATTGGTCAGTTAAATCTATGCATAGTCAAACCAAATATTCATGCAGCAAATGTTGAGATAAAGCCAATGATGTTTTAGATGTTGTAGATAGTAGGTCGATTTCATTGATCACCATTAGTAGATCCACAATTACACATGAAGAACTTTTTGGTAGTGAATGACTCGTTCATGATTCAGGGAGTTTCGAAGGATGCCCTACGATTATCCTTATTCCCATATCCATTAGGGGATGGAGCAAAAGCATGGTTAACAACATTTACTCCAGGATCCATTACCACTTGGAATGAATTGGCAGATAGAACTTTGAGTAAATATTTCCCACCTACAAGGAATGCCAAGTTAAGAGCGGAAATTGTTTATTTTAGGCAGTATATGGATGAACTCTTCAATGATGCTTGAGAATAGTATAAAGAGCTCTTTAGAATGTGTCCTCACCAGAGTTTGCCTTATTGTGTTCAATTAGAGACATTTTACAATGGTTTAAATTTAGCTACATAAAGCATGGTAGGTGCTTCAACAAATGGTGTTTTACTATCCAGGACTTATAATGAATCATATGAAATCTTGGAAAGGATTTAAACCAATAGTTGTCAATGATATGATTCAAGAACCAATCTTGGAAAAAGACCACAAGGAGGGACAAAAGTTGATGCACTAACATCTATTAGGGTAGACATTGCCTCCTTGACAAGCATGTTGAAAACTCTAACTTTGGGGAATGTTACACAGCAGAACGCTACTTTGAATCAAGTTACAACGGAATCATGTGTTTTTTGTGGAGAAGGGCATACTTATGAATTCTGCCCCAGCAACCAATATCAATTTGTTATATAGGTAGAAATAATTTGCATTCCAACACTTATAATCATGGGTAGATGAATCATCCTAATTTCTCCTAAAATCAAGGAGGAAATCATCAGGAGTCTCCAACACAGCAGAAGGGAAATTATCCACCTTAATTTGGGTAGCAGAATAAGCAAGTTGTGTCGCAACAGAATAGATAGTTGCCCAACCAAAATTCTATCAATTCGCTAGAAAATCAAATAAAGATGTACATGGCTAAAAATGATGCAATTATTCAGAGCAAACAAGCCTCATTGAGAAACTTAGGGATTCAAATTGGACAATCGGCAAGTCAGTTAAAGACTTGACCTCAAGGACAACTTCCTGCAAATACTGAAAATTCTAGGACAGAAGGTAATGAGCAAGTGAAGGCAATAGAACTCAGAACTGGAAAGCTCGTGGGTGGAGCAAGTTTTTGCTGCAGCAAAAGAATGTGACTCAAAGTTCTACTGATCAACAAGAGATTTGTTGGGTTTTATGTCCTAAAACTCATGCTATGTAAACGTTGTGAACGTATTCTTATTTTCAATAAAGTGGTTATTGAAGTTATTCAATAAAATTGTTATTGAATAAAGCAAATGGTTTAGTATAACTCTATAAATCCAATAAACTAAGAATCCATGGCTATTAAAATGAGTACTTGAACTTTATGTAGAGACATAAAAATGGATCAAGTTTAACTAAATAGCCAAAACGGTCTATAGTATAAGGATTAGGTTGGGTACCTTCTCTTGGGGACACCATGGGACGCAGCCTGCTTTGTATATCATACAAACGATGTGATCCTGAATCATTCATGTGGAGACATGCGAGTGGGGGCGTCCTATTCAACGAGTTTGCATAAGATCGGACCTCAAAATAGTCATTGTTTCTTTATAAAACCGTTTACTGAAAACACTAACTAATTTCAAACTAATGACCTAGGTAACTCGATCTTAATCCTGAGCTAACTATGAACTCCCGTTTATTCGGGATTATCCTTAAATCTGCATGGGTGAGAGAGGCCCAACAACGCCTACTCAATATGCCTCTCATTTTAGGGGTAAGACCGGGTAGATATCTGGAGACATAGTCTTGCAAGATGGAATTCACTCCTACCAAACTTTAGGGATAGTAGAGAGGTTGTTTCCTTAAGTGCTGATTCCAGGTCTTGAACAAGGGGCCCCACCCTCTCATTGACCCGAGAGGGAATCAGTTTGGTGGTTGGACTACAAACCAAGTTGTTCATTAGATGGTCAGTGGTACTTAAGAAGCAAGAGGTAGTCCAGGAGTAAAACAGTAATTTGACCCAGCTGAGATTACGAATCACTGTGAAGGGTCAACTTACTAATCATGGTTATATCAAATGGACAGAAATATATCTATAGTGAGGAGATTGCAGCTACGATCTTTAGTGGAGTGACCCGTTAGTTAACGAATGTTGGTTAGCTAGGTTAAAGAGTTTAACAGGTTAATCTTGGATCGTTGGAGCTCATGATCTATAGGTCCATTAGGTCCCTCGGCTAGCTCACATCGGATAAAACCT
>JAOANK020532095.1:0-12494 GCA_026257165.2 Telfairia occidentalis
GTTTATTTTTATGCCACTTTTAATTTTTTTGTTGTGAGACATCGAATAGGGAGTTATTTGTGAGAGTTGGTGGACCTCGAGAGTTGGTGGACCTAGACATAAAATTGTGTAATTGATTGCATCCCATAAGTTAATAAATTATTTAATTGTTTTATTCTCAATACCAACACCCTAGAACCTCTTTTCCATTGAATTTATCACCGTTAGCATGTCTCAATTTATTATTTATTTCTTTTGATAGTTTAGACCCGTTGCATGATGATTGGTTCCCTAATAATAACTAAGAGAATTAGAACTTCGATTCCCATAGGACGATACTCGGTCTCTTAGGGTCGTTTTATATTACAATTTGACCCGTACACTTGAAGTAACGCAATGGACTACGATCAAGGTTTTTGCGCTGTATTCGGGGATCGGTATGTTTAATTTTCTTATTATTAAGGAGTTTGAGTAAATCATACTTTAGGGTGTATTTTTATTTTTATTTTTTTTCTTGTTATATTACTTTTTGGTATATGCGACCTGCGCGAGGCACTGACCTTGTTTCGTTTGACCCAGAGATTGAATGTACTTGTAGGAGAAACCTTAAGGAGTACAAAGAAGCATTGGAACCGATGGCCGAGCAAGAAGGTGAACTAAAGGTGAATCGTGTTTATTTTTAGCATAAAGTTCCTGATGCTCAGCTAGGGATTGTTTATGCACCAATTAATGCCGCCAATTTTGAACTCAAGCTAGGACTTATCCAAATAGCTAGAGATTCCGCATTTAGAGGTTCGATTGTGGAGGACCCACATAAACACATTCGATCATTCTTTGAAATATGTGGTACAGTAAAGTTAAATGGAGTACCCAATGATTCTATTGGCTTGCGTCTTTTTCCATTTTCTCTGTAAGATAAAGCGAAGGATTGGTTGGAATCATTACCAGCTGAAAGTATCATGAACTGGGATGAGCTAGTTCAAGCTTCCCTCAACAAATTCTTTCCCCCCTTCTAAGATCTAGAAGTTCAAGAATGAGATCAATAACTTTAGACAAGCTAATGACGAGCAGCTTTATGAGGCGTGGGAAAGATTTAAAGAGCTGCTGCAAAATGCCTACAACACGGCTATCCAGATTAGCTTCAGGTACAATATTTCTATAATGGGTAGCTATTGTCTTCACAGATATGCGATAGATATGCTTTAGAAATACAGAATAATTGAAAATGAAGACAAAGAATGCTCAAGTATAAGCAATCGTACAAGTAATACTGGAGTATTCCAAGATATCGATCCACAGGGACTGTTCTGCCCAAAAGTCTCGCTATTGTACTCTTATCAGTTAACAAATATATATATTGAGCATGGGAAGAAAGATAAGAGGAAGGGGTAAAAATCACTTTGACTGGTTTTGCAGAAAAGGAAATAGCAAATATTATTTATAACAAACAGGCAATGTTAAAACAGGGTAGTTGGTGTTGTTTAATGCAATTATGCGTCACAATGCAACAACATCATCTGGGGTTGAACTATTTTTATTTTATAAACAGGTTATTCGGCATACTCACTCTGTCGAGCATAATATACTAACATGAGAAACCTTGTTGTGTCTAACTTCAGGTTTCAAAATCTTTCCAACCACTTATTATCTTATAGCTTCTTCATTATTTCTAACGAATCTACAATGTGAGGTTCACCACATCTTCTATATCCTTTCTTTTAGGTTTGACTAATACTTTACCTGTCAGAAAGAGTACTAGCTGTCTAAAGCTACCAACGGCCAACTAAGAGGCTCGCGAATACAGTGTCTCAAAAAGAAAGGAATAAGAACAAAACATACTTCAATTTGTAGCTTCAGCTGCAGCAAGGTTCAACACATCACATTCATCACCAACTATCCGTAAGGAGGTTTAGCTACGACTCATCTTTAAAACAAAACAAACAAATAAATAGTTTTGTCCCCACACAAGTTTAAGCACAGGAAATGAATTCAATGAAATAAAACATTTGAGTAGAACAACATCTATAACAGTAGAAGAAACGAAAATAAGAAAAAACTATAGAAACGATGGGTTATGCTTAGGAAGCGGATCGCAACAAAAATCAAGTCAAAATGCCTTTTTCCTTTGCCTTTTGATTTCTTTCCTTTTCTTCTTTCTTCGTGCCATCCCCACCTCTTTCAGTGCCAACCTTTACTCTAAAATAGCACGCCTGGGTAATGTCCATTATGCCCTCCAATACTCTGACACGTATGAGGGTATCACAATGCGCGCCCTTTCAGAATGTCACACATGCCCTGCAGACAGTGTTCGTATAGATCTAACTTCTGGGAGTATTTTGCTTGCCGCAATACTCCAGCAATTTCCACGCATGATGCTACCATGTTGTTTTGCAAATTAAACTTTCGCCAGCATTGTTGTTTTACTCTGTTGCTTTCTCTTGATTTGAGCATGCAAAGATATCACTTGCGAATCAGTAAGTGCATTCAGCAAGCAAATATAACACTAGATCAACCTAATGTGATAACTTTTAAAGCATGATCGTAGTCAAATATTCAATAGTAGAGGTATAATAACCCTCTTTTGAAGAGTTATCAGTAGCTAGCACTACTAAGTCAATTGTAGATGCAGCTACAAGAGGGTCAATATTTTCGATGACACCTCAGGTGGCCTAAGCTTTGTTGAAGGACATGGCATCCACCAGTTACAATTGGCCATCAGAGAGGTCCACTCCGAGAGCTGCTGGGATTTATGAATGAAACGAGGTAGGTTCTATAAAATACCAAATTGCAACACTTACTATTGCTTTGAACAACCTTGTGATGCCAGGTAAGAGTCCATCAATTGCATCGATGGCAGCATGCAACTCGTACCCATCTTGGGAGAATTGGAACAGGAAAATTACATCAATCGATCTTATGGGAACAAGTATGGAGGGCAGAAAAATCCACCGTTGAATTATTATCATCCAGGTTTGCGTAATCACGAGAATTTCTCTTATGCTAACGCTAAAAATGTATTGCAGGCCCCTTCGAATTCTACCTCCTCACCTCAGTAGCAAGCTGAGAAATCTTTGATGGAGGGCTTGATGAGAACCTTTATCAAAGAATCGAGGAACAAAACAACGATCCTGGACAACAGAATGGATAGCAAGGAAAAGGCCATGAAAATTTTGGAGGTCCAAGTTGGACAAATTGCCACTACACTGAGCACTTTCCAAAAAGGTAAGCTTCCTAGTACCATTGAAGTAAATCCTAAATGACTAAATGACCTTTTACTGGAAAAGGTCATAAAGCGAAAGAGCCGTTAGAACTTGTTCATTCAGATCTCTATGGTCTGATGAATGTTGAAGCTAGAGGAGGGTTTGAATATTTCAAGACTTTTACTGATGATTATTCAAGATATGGGTATGTTTACCTAATGCGACAGAAGTTTGAGGTACTAGAAAAGTTCAAAGAGTACAAGGCTGAAATTGAAAATTTATTGGGTAAAAACATTAAAACTCTTCGATCAAATAGAGGGGGAGAGTATATGGATTTAAAATTTTAGGACTATTTAATAGAACATGGAATAACATCTCAACTCTCAGCACCTACTACACCTCAACAAAATGGTGTATAAGAGAGGAGAAACAGAACCTTGTTAGACACGGTTCGGTCAATGATGAGTTATGCTTTCTTACCTAACTCGTTCTGAGGTTATGCAGTAGAGACTGTAACTTATCTTTTGAACCAAGTTCCATAAAAAAAGTGTTCTTGAAACACCTTTTGAGTTATGGAGAGGTCGTAAAAGTAGTTTATGACATCTTAGAATTTGGGGATGTCTTGCACATGTGCTAGTGGCTAACCCAAAAAAATTGGAACCCTGTTCAAAGTTATGCCTATTTGTAGAGGAAGACCACATTAGGGAGCATAAACCACGCAATAAGATCGTATTAAATGAACTAACTAAAGAAACTACTAAAACTTCATCAAGAGTTTCTGAAGAGCCTAGCACTTCAACAAGAGTTGTTGATGCTAATGCATCTAGTCAACCAGATCCTCTTCAAATGTTGAGGCTGCCTCGACGTAGTGGGAGGGTTATTACCCAACCTACTCACTGATCGCAACACACGGTGTGCGATTACCGTAGTGTATGAGTCAGTTTTAGTATAGTGAATATGAGGGTCCAGTGTCGTCCTCGAGATTGGGTTTCTATTTTGATTAATTACCAGAGATAGCTACACCTCATTTTATCTAGGGAATCCATTATTGAAAGGAAATCTAAGTTACACTACTCCTACTCCTAGATAGATGGATGAAACCTAAGGGGAGCGCGCCTTAACTCTAATTGACATGCTTTGTGACACTGAACTCTACTAACAACAGACTTTTCTAATACCATGCGACTATAAGCTGGGATTAATTAATGTTTGGATCCCCTTCTCGAGGTTACCTAACCACTCACTAAGCACAGATTCAACCTCTCGGTCTATTACCCACATACTAGAAAGGCACTACGAACTACCCACTAATTATCACCCCCATTCTGATCCCATCCTCTCTTGAGCTCAAGGCAAACCCACTTGTCATCACGGTTCACAACAGACCCACTAGAGATAATAACACGTGCTCTATAAAATAAACCTTCGCTCATCACGTTGGCCTACTAAAGTCATGCCTTCAAGGTCTAATCTAAGCATTACTTTCTCGAGCTAAACTTAAATCACGCAAACATTAAATCCTTGATCAGAAGATTGAAAGCATTAAGCATACGAAAGCATGAATAATCACAAGGGATAAGAAAAATTCATATAATTAATAAAGCATAAAAAGTTAAAAAACATTACAACGTGTCAAGGCAGAATCCTGCCACTCAAATTCACAACTAAAAATAGAAACTCCCTTTAAAGAAATTACAAATAGAAACAAGTCTACAAAAGTAAAGAAAAACTCCCTAAGATGAGTGCCAAACTTGTTCTTGATGTGAGGTCTGCAATCTTAAGACTCAGATCACTCCCGGGCCTCCATGCAAAGCTTCCTCTCCCTCTAAAAAATCGTGCTCCAACGTGTAGTCTCGGCTCTTCAAATGGACTCCCCCTTTTCGGATGAAGCAATGAGAATATAATTATCTATCTGCCCCCAGCGTCGAGATGCTATAACACAACGTCTCGACGCTGCCCTCTTTTGTCCAAAGGCATGCAGCGTGAGCATATAAGTTAGGGCGACAACTTGGTGTAGGATGTCGACGCTACTTCGTGGGCAACATGGGGTTGGAGGCGTGCGAATATTGTGAGCGTGCCATCACTTATGGCATCGAGATGCCCTTTGTGGTGTCAAGATGTGCAGATGCAAGCGTGCGACAGGGCTGGCATGCGCATTGCAAACGCACATGAGCTGTGTTGAGGGCAGTATTGCATGGCGTTGAGTGTCCGCTTGGCGTGAAGCTCGCGCTTTGGAGGGGGGTGCTGGGCATTGTTGGCATGCGATGAAAGGAGACTCCTGCATCAGTGCACACGTATGTTGGCAATGGTGAGCGGCGTTGAGCACGTGCATTAGCACACTTCACTCAACGCTGCCTACTGTGCATGAAGTTCTACAGCATTGATACGTCGTTGAGTAGCTTCGAGATGCCATTGAGCAGCGTCGAGACGCTAATGATCACAGCTCTAGATTTCTAGCAAATTCTAGCGTCTCAACGTCTGGACATGGCGTTTTAACGCTGCTTCCTTGGGTTTACATGTATTTTGGCTTCCTTTCTTCTTTCCTTAGCCAAAATTTATCTTCTTAAGCTCATTTGTCAACCCAAACCCCAAATTCACAATTTCATTAAATTATGCTCGGTACCTTCAAATTAACACATAAACACGTGAAAGCTCCAATATTATCGAACAAAACTTGCTAAAATCAAGCCTAAGGATAGCACATTTTTGTGGGCTATCAAACACCCCCAAACTTAATCTTTTGCTAGTCCCGAGCAAAATTAAAACCTAACACTAACAAGATAAAGGAATTCCTCTAAGCATGCAATCAACTCAAGCCTCAATGATCCAATAGACAAGTAGGTTCAATTACAGAAACTTACAAGCCCATTTTATCACCGAGAGATTTCAAGGCCAATTCTCTTCACCCCTCATGTGTGTGTGTGCGTGGAAGCCCATCTAGTCCTTGTCCTTATAAACCCAAGGTGACCTTAGAACAACCTCCCAAGGCTCTCCTATTTCAACCAATGGAACATCTAAGTAAACAAATGCATCTTAGCACCTTATTTTCTTTTTTCTTTCTTTTTTTCTTTTTCTACTTTTCTTCTTTTTCTCTTTTGTTTTTGTTTTTCTATTTCTTTTCTCTTCTTCTCTTTCTTTTCTTTTGGAAGGGAATAAATTCAAGACGTATCACCTTCGTTTTGGCTTACCCCGCTTCCGAGGAGCTAAGTATCCAACTACAAGCAATACATCTATCCAAGGGCCAAGGCTTACTCACTTTCTTTTCGCATTTTGCATTGCCCATCGACTAAGGCCAGAAGAAAGGAGAAGTAACCCCCTTCACTTTATTCCCAACACTAGACATGCATATGAACTACTCAAACAAAACCAGGACCTTTTCAGAGACTTTCTCAAAGAACAATCTCCCTAAGGACACCCCAGACCTTCAGAATCTAGACAAGAGGGCTACGTGCTCAATAAATAAGAAATTTCAAGAAGTATTTGAAACAACCCAGATAAAAATGATATCATCCCATTTCTACAATCACACACAATAAATCAGTCAGAGGAATATCATAGACTCTCCTCAACAATAGCATGCATAGAGGAATTCCACAGTAGTTCAACACATAATAATTTAGAAAAAAAAATTAAGCTCAAAATCACCTTAAACTAATCAAGAGTCACAGAGTACTACCCACACCCCCAAACTTAAAGCATACATTGTCCTCAATGTATAAATCACTAAATATGCAAGAACATTGAACGAAAGAAAAGAGTGGATAATACTAGCCTGAAAGGAGAGAAGCGATCCTTAGACAACATCCAAAATGAAAGAAGCGTTCCAAAAGATCGAGGTTCAGCGTCGAGTGATAGGACACGAAAATGTTTTACCCTTAAGCTTGATTTTAGCAAGTTTTGGTTGATAACTTCGGTGCTTTCACTTGGTTTTATGTTATTTTGTAGGTACCAAGCGTAATTTGGTAAAATGATGATTTTAGGGATGTTCGGGTCTAAAAATGGGCTTAAGTAGATGACTTTTCGCTAAGGAAAGAAGAAAGGAGGCCAAAACACAAAAGGACCCGAGGAGGCAGCGTTGAAACGCCATGGACAAGCCTAGAGATGCTGAAATGAGATGGAAAATCGAAGCTGGGATCATCAGCGTCAAGACGCTACTCAACGACATCACTCGTGCCTCGACAGCCCCACGATCATGCTCCAACGTGCGTGTCGACAGTTGCACGATCACGCCCCTACGTTGACACGCTGCAGGATGCCACGCTCGATGCTTAGCGCCCACACGAAAGGGCCCCTACGCGCTCGCTAATCCTGCTGCCCATCCACCTGCACGCTTGCACCTTCAGCGTTGAGACGCTGCCATGGGCGTCTCAACGCCATTACTAGTCACACGCACGCATGACCGTGCGCACCTTCAGCCCCCAGCTGCCCATGGAGTAGTATTGAGATATTGCAATAGGCGTCTCAACGTCGTGTCTTTAGTTCGCCCTATGTTATGATCGCCACAATTTTTGGAGGAAATAGGGCAGTGTTGAGATGTTGTCCCTAGCGTCTCGATGCTGCGGGCAGAGAACTAATTTTAAGCTCATTTCTTCATCTGAAAAAGGGGAGGCCATTTAGAGATCTGAGAGCACAACTTGGGAGCACGGTGTTTCTGAGGTAGAAGAAGCTTCCCATGGAATCTCCATAGCGATCTAAGGCTCTAGATTGTGGGTCTTACGTCAGGAACGAGTTTGGCACGTATCTTTGGGAGTTTTCTTCCCCTTTTTTATACTTTGTTTCGTTGTGTATTCTCTTTAGGAATTTATGTTTTAATTGTGAATTTGAGTGGCGAAATTTTGCCTTGACGTATTGTAACACGTTGTGACTCTGTTTGATGCTTTATTAATTTATGGACTTTTTCATATCCCCTGTGATTATTCATGCTTTCATTTGCTTAATGCTATTTAATCTTCTGATCAATGATTAATCTTGTTGCATGATTTAAGTTTTAGCTCGAGAGAGTAGGGCTTAGATTCGATCTCGATTCCATGACTGTAGTAGGCTAACATGATGGGCGGAGGTCTATTTTAGATACGCATGTGTGATTATCTCTAGTGGGTCTGTTGTGAACAACGACAAGCGGGTTTGCCCTCAGCTCGAGAGAGGCTGGGATCAAAATGGGTCTTCTAAGGGGTGATAATCGGTGGGTAGTTCGTAATGTCTTGCTAGGTGTGTGGGTAATAGACCGAGAGGTTTAATCTACATGTTTAGTAAGAGACTAGCTGGGCTCGAGAGAGGAAGCCGAACTTTAGTTAAACCCAGGTTATAGTTGCATGGCAATAGGAAAGTCCGTAGTTAGTAAAGTTTAGTCATAAAGCATAACAATTAGGGTCAAGGCATGTTCTCCTTGTGTGTCCTTCACATATCTAGGAGTAAAAGTAGTGTAACTTAGATTTCCTTTCAATAATGGATTCTCTACATAAAATGAGGTGTGATTATCTGTTGTACTTAATCAATTTAGAAACCCAATCCCGAGGACGACCCTCGACATTCATATTCACTATACTAAAACTAACACGTTCACTGCGGTGCATCACATTGGGTGGCGATCAAGTTTCTGGCATCTACTGGAGACCAATTGAACACTCGGTGCTGGTGTCATCGTGAACGAAATTTACTAGCACTCGACACCTACAAAACATAACAAAAAACGAAGACAACAACAAGGGATAAGGGGATAGAAAACATGGGTGGCCAACCCAGTTAACTAGCACCTAATCAGACCCAACAAACAAAAACAAGAAAAACAACCCAAAGAAAAATAACACAAAGTAAAGATGCACCCTAGTGTAAGACTCAACATTTTCTCCATGATATCAATCAAACTAAATAATTGCCAAAAACTTGATCGCACCCAACAATGCGGCACCGCAAGTGTACGGGCCAATCATAGTAATAATGGCCCAAGAGATCGAGTATCGTCCTCTAGGAATCTTGTTCTTTAATTTTCTTAGTTATCAATTAATTATTTTGGTTTTATTTAGGGATCCCAACTTCATGCAACAATGTCTAAAATTAAAGAAAGCAATAAAAGATGCATGGTAATGGTGGATAAATTAAGGGAAATGAGGTTCTAGGGTGTTGGCTTGGTGAATGAAATACTTAGACAATTAATTAACTCATGGGATGCAATTTATTACACTTTTTCTAAGTCCAAGGTTAATTGACTCGAGTTTTCCCCTCTCGAGGTCCACCAATTCTCTCAATTAACTCCCTATTCGATCTCTCACAACAAGAATTTAAAAGCGGCATAAAGGAAACCTATCCTGGACCTCAGAAATTCTCCCATCACTCTTGTGCATAGAAAAACTCATGTCTAATTTCCTTGGTCTAACTTTACTACCCTCTTTCTTAAGAAAGATAATGAAAATAGCATACAAGCATCTAATGGCCAGCTGAATGCAGTGAAATTAATGCTGGAAATTAGAAGAAGTAAGTAATAAATTTCATTCCCACAAGAAAATCAATAAATTCTAAGTGTTCATTACACCAACACCCTAAAACCTAAGTGTTTAGCTACTGAAATATATTATAAAACAACCCAGAACAATCAGTCAAGCAGTGCATAATAAAGAGAACAGAAGAAAGAGGGCACTTTCAGATGAAATCCACGTCGTTTCTACCGTAGACACGCTTCTCGAGGCATCAAAACTCAATACCGAGCACTTTAAAGCCTCCCAAAAGCTCTAGAATAATTGGCCACGGTCTTCTCCCTCGAATTCTGTCAAAAATTCCACAAAAAACTGAGCTCCCTTGACTTTCTCATAAAAACATGGCTTTATACTGATCTGCCGACAGCATCAAGACGCTAGGGATAGCATCTCGACGCTGGCCTAAAGTCAAATAATCAAGACGTGCATTTTGGACTGAGCTGTCCAAATTCAACAGCGTCAAGATGCCGACAGCATCAAGATGCTAGGGACGCTATACATGTGTGCAAGCTGGTGCATAGGCACGCGCGCGGCCAAATGAGTGTCTGGGTGGGTCGTGCGCGGAAGGATGTCTGGGCGCAGTGAGGTACGAGCTGCTCGCCTGCGATGAGCAGGGCAGAGGCTTGTTGAGCACGTGTGTTATGCAATGTCGAGTGGGTATGGGGCGTTGAGTAAGGGCTGGTGCGCTTATGTGTGCGGTAGTGCGTGTGTGGCTGGGCAGCTATGCTTGCTTGTTCTACAGCGTCGAGACACTGCCCTTGAGCAGCATCGAGATGTTGTTCATCCTAGGGTGCATTGTTCTGCAGAAATGGGCGTTGTGATGGCGTCTCAAAGCTGCCTCTCAGGTTTGCACTAATTGGGGCCCATTTTCTTCATCCCTTGGCTATTTTTGCTCATCTTGGGCTGGCTTTTTACTATAGATTGATCTAAGTGTTCATATTTTCGCCTCTTATTGCTCGGTTCTTACAAATTCAACAATAGATGCATCAAAGTACACATGAAATCCCACAAAACCTCTATAATTTAGGCACTAAAATAACGCTTTTTAGAGTGCTATCACTCGTTATTTCGGTTTAACAGAAATTCATGTCATCACACCAGATGATGACATTGAGGATTCATTGACCTACAATAAGACTATGGCAGATGTTGAGAAAGATGAATGGGTTAAAGCCATGAATCTGAAGATGGAGTCTATGTACTTTAACTCTATCTGGGATCTTGTAGATCAACTTGATGGGGTAAAATCTATAGGTTGCAAATGGATCTGTAAGAGAAAGAGAGGCGTAGATGGAAAGGTGTAAACCTTTAAGTCTAAACTAGTGGCTAAGGGTTACATCCAGGTTGAGGGAGTGGACTATGATGAAACTTTCTCACCTGTTGCTTTGCTAAAGTCTATATGTATTCTCTTGCCCATTGCCATATATTATGACTATGAAATTTGGTAAATGGACGTCAAGACTGCCTTTTTGAATGCTAATCTTGATAAGACTATCTATATGAAACAACCAGAGGGATTTGTTACCCAAGGTTAGGAGCAAAAAGTTTGCAAGCTTAAAAGATCCATTTATCGGTTGAAACAAGGATTTTGATCTTGAAATATAAGATTTGATATTGCAATCAAGTCTTGGCTTTGACCAAAATGTTGATGAACATTGTGTTTACAAGAAAATCATCAACAGTTTGGTAGTTTTCTTAATCTTGTATGTGGATGATATCTTACTCACTGGGAATGATGTAGGATTGCTGACTGATGTTAAACAGTGGCTAGCTGCTCAATTCCAAATGAAAGATTTAGGTGAAGCACAGTTTGTTCTAGGGATTCAGATCATTAGGGATCGTAAGAATAAAATGCTAGTATTGTCTCAGGCATCATATATTGACAAAATGTAGTCAGGTATTCGATGAATAATTCCAACAAAGGTTTATTGACTTTTCGGCATGGAATTATCTTATCTAAGGAACAGTGTCCTAAGACACCTCAAAAGGTTGAGGAAATGAGACGAATTCCCTTTGCATCTACAGTGGGTAGCCCAATGTATGACATGTTGTGTACTAGGCCAGACATTTACTACGCAGCAAGGATAGTCAATAGATATCAATCCAATCCAACATTAGATTACTGGACGTCAGTTAAAACCATCCTCAAGAATCTTAGGAGAGCGAGGGACTACATGCTTGTGTATGATGTTAAGGATTTGATCCTTATAGGATACACTGACTCTGATTTCCAAACTGAGAATGATTCGTGAAAATCCACATCAGGATCAGTGTTTATTCTAAATGGAGGAGCTGTAGTATGGCGTAGTATCAAGCAAGGATGTATTTCTAATTCTACCATGGAGGCAGAATATGTAGTTGCTTGTGAAGCTGCTAAAGAAGCTGTTTGGCTCAGAAAGTTCTCGATAGACTTGAAAATAGTTCCAAATATGTCAATGCCAATCACTCTATACTGTGATATTAGTGGTGATGTGGCAAATTCCAAAGAGCCGCTGAGCCATAAAAAAGGAAAGCACGTAGAGCGCAAGTATCACCTTATTCGAGAGATAATGCAACGAGGAGACGTGATCATCATGAAGATCGCTTTGAACCACAAAGTTGCTGATCCATTTACGAAGGCTCACACTGCTAAGGTGTTTAAGGGTCACCTAGAGAGTCTAGGTCTATGGGATGTGTGTCGTCTTGATTAGAGCAAGTGGGAGTAATTTGGGGTATGAAGTGTGCCCTAGTTTATTGTATTGTGTTTGCATTGTGTTGGTTGTTTACCCAATGAGGTGCAAGTATACACCCTGAAGTGTAGCAACAAGGTCGATCCACAGAGATAATTGAACAAAAGCTCTTAGTA
>JAOANK020532206.1:0-12494 GCA_026257165.2 Telfairia occidentalis
AAGTCATTTTAACGTTTTATGCATGCATGATTGTAACGATTCTAGGAAATTGAGTCTTAGAAAGTCGGGTCGTTACAGATGTGCTTTAACTAATTGAACTCTACTTAATTTGGTAAAATTTTAAAAGTGATGAATATAAAAAACTTGTAAAAAATATACGAATTCTTATAGTCTACCTTGGTTGAAACTTTCTTTGGGTTGCCAAAAGGATAAAACAAATTATGAATGAAAATTTTGTTTATATTATATCAAATTAATTTGACGTGGACGGTTGTGTACGTGTAGCGCCATATTTCATGCCGTCCCCATACATTGGATATATCATTATTTACAAATCTCTATTTGTCAACGAGCCAAATCAACCTTTATTTGTTGCCTCAAAAAATAAAAAATAAAAAAACGCCGAATCAACTTCAGATTGCAGATGAATAGAATAATGTTAGAATAATTTAAAATGTTGGGTAAACCAAGGTTTGATTAAATATTAAAATTTTATCCCAAAAAAATAAATAAATATTAAAATTAAAAGACGGTCCGCATTATCTAAAATAATTTCAAATAAAAAAAATGTAAATGCAACCAAAATTATATGTATGCATATAACATGGTTTAATATTAACTAACAGATATGTATGCATAAAAAATTTATGAATGGATGGAATTGTTTTTTAAAATTTTTACAATTATATATTTTTATAAAATCTCATTACAGATAAAGTATTTTTAAGAAATATATTTGCAAAATATTTGTTGGGGTTGAAACATCACGAGACACTTGGACCATTTGGGGAAGGCCACGTGTCCACGAGCCGTGTCACCTCGGATAACCTCAGCTGTAGCCGAGGTAAGGTGGCAAAGGAAAGGCAGATGCGGGAGGAAAGGCAGCATGAAGGAAATCCCACCTCCAGAAGTTGAATTATTGCCTGCTGTAACTTACGGCAAACTACGAGGGAATCGCCTCTACTAGACGCTGCTTCATTCACTATAAGAGCAGGTACTGGTCTTTGTGAAAGGTACGTACACTTCTCCCGGGAAATTTCTTATCATCACAAGCAACCTAGCTGACTTAAGCATCGGAGTGTCGTTGAAACCACATCCAACCTCGTTTCTACTTTCCTTATAGGTTCAAGCAACGATCTCCGAAGCCCGCACTCATCTTCGAGAATTTTCGTGCAGAAACATTTGGCGCCATTATGGGAAAGAGATAGTCAAGCCAAATTTCGTTAAGATGACCAGATCAAATTTTGATCACTTTGAGACTAATAGACGTCGGTCGCAGTCCAACAATGGGAGAACTTCCATCGTCCAGCTTGACCCACTTAGCCTGACAGGAAGAAGCAGGAGAGGCCACGAACGCCAGATAGCTACAACAAAGATCGAAGCCCTATAGGCCCTGGTCCGAGACCAGGCACAGGTCATCCAGGTCGTGCAGGCACAAGCACAGGTGTTAACGAATGATGCCCAATCTGCAGAAGCCCAACCACAAGGGCCAGGGCTCCGTGACATGGTAGCACAAGCCTTGGGGGTTGGACCCCAAGGCAGTGAGGGTCGAACGGAGTTGCCCCTATGCGACGGACACGTGAGGTTTGAACCTCAAAGGAACCTGTCCGCAGCGCGTAGCCACTACGAATCAACTCACAGTTGAACCAGTCCCAGCCCAACCTACGGGACAAGCTCGAGGCCAAAAGGCGGGAGCGCAAGGCGTCTTGCAACACGAGCCACTATACCAACGCTTCCAGCAAACCAAATTGGGAGGATGCCTTAGAGAAGGTCCAGACCGAGCTTAAAGCGAATTTCTGTGAGAAAATCAAGGATCTACAATAGGGATCCACAATGGAAAGGGCCCCAGGGATGGCCGCAGTGGAGAAAATCCTCAAACCGGATCTAGAACCCTTTTACCGCAGAAGTAATGAACGCGAAAATTCTAAAGAAGTTCAAGGTTCTGACGATGAAGCTATACGATTGGACCATGGATCCCATTGAGCACGTGGATACTTGTCATGCCAAAAAGGAGGTTCATAGAGTCTCATATGCTATTAGGTGTCAGGTATTTTTTGTCACGTTGATGGGAGCCGCTCGAGACTGGTACAAAAAATTACAACCTGGAATCATCTCTAGCTTCTAGAAGTTGGCCAAATTGTTCGTCGACCAATTCCTCGGAAGTAGTGAGGATCGGCACCCTCCAAGCCACCTGATGGCCCAACATCAGATTGAAGGCGAGATGTTACGGCAATTCATCACTCGGTTCAAATGAGTAGCCCTACAAGTAAGCGACTACTCCGACAAGGTGATCATTGCCACCTTCACAGCTTGCTATACGCACCCAGAGATGCTACAATATATCACCATGTACAAGCCGAAGACATTCTCCAAGTTGCTCGCACATGCAAACAACTTAAAGACCGTAAAATATTTGCTCATCTCGAAGAAGATAGCAACAATATGGTCCACTTTGACCTCATCGCATAAGAAAAAAGAGAAAGTTGTCGACCCCTCATCTTCATGATCGCATGAGCGAAAAGGCGAGTGTAAGGAAGGGAGGAGTGAAGACAAGCGCTCAAACCGGGAGCCGAGATTCAAAAAATACACCCCCACCATCGTTCCTCTCACAGAGATATATGCGGTGGCAGAAAAGGTCAATCTATTCTCCCTCCAGAAGGATGCGGACCGAATCACATAAACGTGACCAGTCGAAATACTACCAGTTCCACAAGGACCACGGCCACGATACCTCAGACTACTACGAGTTAAAAGATCAAATTGAAATCTTCATACAGCGAGGGTACTTGAAAAAGTTTGCGGCCCAACGACGGGCAATTGATGCTTCCACGGTCGCCAAACGGGAGAGATCCTAATGGCCTAGAGGAGCCCACCTAGCCTGATCCGCACCATATTTGGAGGATAGTTAGAGGGTCACTCAGTCTAGAAAAAGAAGGCATTGGCCTGGGAGGCTCGACATGAGGCGTGCTTGGCCGCACCCTAGCAGCTGACCACTCCCTTAGTCTTAAATGATGAGGACGCAAGCGAATGTCACGACCAGCATAACGATGCGCTAATCATCTGGGCCAAGATTAACCACGTAAAATTCTTTCGCGTCCTGGTTGATGGCAAATCATCAACCAACATCCTCTCATATTCGACCTACAGGAAGCTCGACTGGCATCGGGACAACCTAAAATCGAGCTCCACTCCCCTAGTCAGTTTATCTAGAGAACCAATCACCCCGAAGGGTTGTGTAGAGTTCCTCGTAAGTCTTAGGGAGGGATCAACATAGATTACAGAGATCCTAGAATTCGTGTTGGTGGACAGAACGTTGGTTTACAACGCTAGCCTTGGACGCCCAATAATTCATTCGCTTTAGGCTGTCCCATCCACTTATCACCAAGTAATGAAGTTCACCACCCTAAATGGTGTGGGTATGGTGCAAAACGAGCAACGTGCCTCGCGGGAGTGTTACGTGTTGGCTTTAAAAGGCACTCCAACGACTTGCGCAATCGAACGTTCAGCAGCCACCACGTTGTTAGTCGGCGATGCTGAGCATCGGACTGAGGCTCAGACAACTCCGACAGAAGAATTAGAGTTTGACCCCCTAGTAGACTCGAACAAACAAGTCAACATCGGAACCAAGCTGGGGGCCCAACAGAGGGAACGCTTAATCGGTTTCATCAGAAACAACGCCGATGAATTCACCTGGTCACATGAGGACATGTCGTAGATCGACCCAGTATAATGGTACACCAGCTTAATATAGACTCGACCTATCGACCCGTCAAACAAAAGCATCAGCTAGTTGATACAACAAGAAGCTCAGCCATTAAAGTCGAGGTGCAAAAGCTACAGGACACCGGCTTCATCAAAGAAGCATACTACACTGACTAGCTGTTAAACGTAGTCCTTGGAAAGAAAGCCAACGGGAAGTGGTGCATGTGCATGGACTTTACCAGTTTAAACAAAGCTTTCCCCAATGACTGCTTTTTGTTACCTAAGAAAGACCAGTTGGTCGATGCTACAAGAGGCCACGAGCTTCTGTCCTTCATGGACGTCTACTCTTTTTACAACTAGATAAAAATGCATGTGCCGGACTTGGAGCATACCTCCTTCGTAACCAACCAAGGGTTATATTGTTATAAAGTAATGCCCTTCAGCCTCAAGAACGTTGTGGCTACCTACTAGAGAATGGTGAACTTGATGTTTGCCTACCAGATCGACCAGAATATGGAAATTTATGTGGACGACATGCTTGTTAAAACCGTCACTCGGACAAACATGAAATCGACCTGGTCGAGGCATTCAACATCCTCAAATAGTATCAAATGAAACTGAACTTCGCCAAGTGCGCCTTTGGAGTTGCCTCAGGCAAGTTTCTGGAGTTCATTGTCCACTAACGGAGCATGGAGGCCAACTTCGATAAAATAAGGGCGGTCCTCGACATGGAGTCCCCTAAAAACCTTAAACAACTGTAAGGCCTCAATTGATGAATTGTCGCCTTGAACCGGTTCGTGTCTCGCGCTATTGACAAAGGCCTGCCATTCTTTAAAGTGTTAAGGAAGAAAGGGCCTTTCAAGTGGACCGAGGAGTGCAATCAAGCCCTAATCTAGCTGAAGAAGTACTTAGGGTGGCACCGCTCCTCGCCAAGCCCATTAAAGGGGACTAGCTCTAGCTTCACCTTGTAGTCTCTGACACCGCGGTCAGCTCCGCCCCAGTGAAGGATGAAGTCAGAAGCCTGTCTACTATACAAACAAGGCTTTGGTCGGGGCAGAGACTAGGTACCAAAGGCTGAAAAAGCTGGCTTTGGCTCTTGTCACCTCTGTCGTAAGCTTCTTCCTTATTTCCAAGCCCACCAGGTAACAGTGCATACGGATCTTCCTCTGAGACAGGTATTACACAAACCTGAGGTGTTTGGAAGACTCATGAAGTGGGTCATGGAGCTCAGCAAATACGACATATGCTTTGAGCCCAGGAATGCCATAAAAGGAAGCTTTGGCCGACTTTGTCACCGAGCTCACTTCGTCGCACACTCCCGAAGTTTCTGAGGAGCCATGGACCTTATACATGGACGGATCATCGAATGAAAAGAGTTCATAAGGTGGAATCCTCATGCTCTCACTGGACGAGGCTAGATTCGAGTATGCCCTGCGCTTCGAGTTCCAACTTCGAACAACGAGACCCTGTTGGCTGAGCTGATGATGGACAGGGCCTTGGGGGTGCATAAGCTGTGCATCCTGAGTGACTCACAACTCATCGTGAATCAAGTCACATAGGAATACCAAGCCAAGGACGAACGAATGGTAAGGTATTTGGGGAAAGTGCACAAACTCTTTAAGGGGTTCTAGTTCACGATTGAGCAGATACCGCGATCATAGAATTCGAACATTGACACTCTAGAAAAGTTGGCCTCCATGTTCGAGAATGAACTGCCGCGAATGGTGACCGTGGAAATCCTACCTCAACCAGCTGCGCAGGAGGGGGAGGCATTATGTACGCAAGAGCGCCCCTCTGCTAGATGGATTTTATCCTCAAAAACCTCCGAGAAGAGAAGCCAGCAAATGGCGTCGAAGTCCCTTGGCCCTTGGCTTAATGGAGAATAAACCCCATCGATCTTCTCCCCATAGGCAAACGATAGACTAAGTTCCACGTGGTAGCCATCAACTACTTCACTTAATGGGTGGAAATCGAGGCCTTGGCAACCTATCTGAGTAGAAGGTCATGACCTTTGTGTAGAAAAGCATAGTGTACTAGTTTGGAGTGCCCTAGTCATCATCTCTGATAACGACCAATAGTTTGATAGTGTGCGGTTTAAAGAGTTCTGTGGTAATCTCGATATCAAGCACTTCACCTCCTCGTCAGGCCACCTCCAGGCCAACGGGCAGGTAGAAGATGTAAACAAGATCATCAAATGATGACTCAAAACACGATTAGAAGAGCTTAAAGGAGTCTGGGCTGAAGAGCTTCCAACCGTGCTCTGGTTTTACCGTACGACAGTACAGACAACCCCTGGCAAAACCCCCTTCTCCTTGACATTCCCTACGGACGCTATGATGTTGGTCGAGGTGGGTCTCCCGTCTCATCCAACCTTGGGACTCTCGAAATCCTGGAACGACGAAGTTCTGAAGCTACATCTCGACTTCTTGGAAGAAGCGCGCAGAACCTATGAGCTTCAACATGTCGAATATCAAAACTGGACGTCGCAATTTTACAATGCGCATATTTGATCACGAAAATTCAAGGTGGGTGACCTTATTCTCAGAAGAGCCCTGCAACACCACGACGCCCTATGTTAACTCTTAGAATAAGAGAGTTGAGCTTAATTTTAGTAAGTTATGAGTCATGAATGTCCTTATGATATCCTTTGAGCTGAAATTATGATTTTTATCACTTGTATTTATCTTGGAGTTAATGAATGATTGATGATTGTGTTAATAGTTAATTGAATGAACTTCAAAGAAATACAAGAGTGATCTGTGTTAAAATGGCAAATTTTCTATAGCATTCCAGTTGACAGAAGAAATTCTTACTGCATTATTGAGTTGGAAGCAAAGGACAGTGACTTGGAACTTCATTAATTGAGCTGACATTAGCCACGTGAATAAGCAGAAAGTACCAAAGACACAACTCGACGTGGATTAATTGGCAATTCAGCCCTTCTTTGTTGCTCAAGTGGATAATATGGAGAAAGACATAAAGGAGAAAGAGAGCCTCCATTTACGGTAGCTAGAGCCATTCCTCTATTTAAGAAGACAAGGGAATTTAAAGAGCTTTCCAAGAAGAATTTTCTGAAGAAGGAAAGGGAGAGAAGAAGAATCTCTTTGGGGGGAAGACGCTTTTGGAAAGAAGGCTTTTCCCATTCTCTCCCTCTACATATTTTGTCTCATTCTCTTTTCTTTATTTTTAGTTAGAGTTAAACTTCATTTCTTTTGTAATCTTTCAAGTATTCGGATCTTCTAATCTCTCTAAGCATGTTTTGGTTAATTCTTGTTAGTTGTTTTTCTTTACATTTGAGTATGAATTAATTAACCCAACGTAAGGGTTAGGGATTTGACTTTGTTGGTTTGTTTTGCGGTTGTACAACAGCTCTTACCCGATCTTTTTAAGGAGTGTTATTGATTTTATTTTGATGATCAAGTTGTATGGATTGACCACCTTTACAATTTTCCTTTTAATGTATACTTGGAAAAGGAAGTATTAATAAAACCCTTTAACATTCCCATTAGTAAATCTATTTTATTGGTTTGTAAGTGAGTTAGGAATAACGTCTCTCCCTAATGCACAAAAAAGGACATTAGAACTTAAAAAGAACTAAGAGCATGGAAATGAATTTAGGAGTTTAGCTTCAGAAGGGGCATAAGAAATGTTCTGTGGTGTTGAATTCTCTAACCTGAGTCTGCTTTTACCAACATTTCTTAAAATTGCCACTAAGCTTCCTCTCAAATTTGCTTGTTAATTTCTTTTAGCTTATTTTTGGTCTTTTCAAACAATCTAAAATTTAGTTCCCTTTAGTCCCCTAAACATCAACTTTTGATGATTAATTTTGTTAACTTATCACTGTGGATCGACCTTGTTTACTACAAGGTCAAAGTGTACACATGCACTTTGTGAATGTCAACACCCTGCAACCCACGTAGGAGATATCGTACGAGGTGTGGGCGATTCGATGACAAGGGACTTACGAGCTCACTGACCTCAATGGGAAGACTTTTCGTCATTTGTGGAATGTTAAGCACCTACAGATGTATTTTCAGTGAAGCAAAGTATTGTAGTGGCCTTCTGTAAGAGGTAACACACTGTAGCGTTTGCGGCACAACCTTGACTTTAGCTCCAATGACCCTCAAACGGGGGGCCCCACCCAATGTTTGTATATCAAATGTAATGTTTCATGTTTCACGTAACTTCGACTGGTTAACCATTGGAATATGATGTTCATGTAATGTTTACATCCGACTTTGGACTACTTGCACTATTATGTGGTCGGTTACACCTGATTTATTATTCGACGCGATTACATTATATTTGATTTGCTTAAGTTAATCTGGCTATGATCTTACATGTTATGTATGGTTTATCTGAGAGACCGGCGAGTCACAGAAAGAGGTAGACCAGACACACCCAAAGGATAATACAAAATAAATATATATATATTTTTTAAAAAGAGGGGGAGCGGGATTGAAATAAAAAGGAGGCTAATCATCTTCATCCTCTAAAGAGGTAATGTCCGCTGCTTGATCCGCAACAACATCCTCCAGCGCTGCCGCTCTTGCATGAGGAGCATGTCGTCCCATTGGCGAAGGAGGAGTTCATCTCTCATCTCCATGTCAGCAATGGCGGACAAGCGCCCCACCCTCATGGCCTCCACCTCGTCGACCATCCAAAAGGCCTCCGTCGCGTGCTGAAACACGACAGACTCCTAGTTCGCTGCCTCTTTCAGTTGCCTCCTTGTCGCCTGACACTCAGCCAGAGTAGCATCAATCTTCTCTAGTAGGGTGCTAAAAGACATGGTCCAGAGAGTAAGTTTGGCAGCAAAAATTCTCGAGAATTTTGGAAGTATAAGGGGTGGATCTTCTACAAATAGAACCCAAGTGAAGGGGCAAGGAGAATAGACGTAAATGTTGGAAAACCAATCGTTGTCATGGAAAAGCACCTTCTGAGGACTTCAAATGTCACACACTGAACCGACCCCTGACACAAGAGTCAAGGCCACATCGTGCATTAAATGGTGCGAATTCCTAAAGGGGGTCAGAGCGCTGTCAATTGAGAGCCACGACACATGGACGCATATGCCTCAGGTTGGAACATGGTACTCGGGCAAAGTGCAAATAGAAAACAACTTTTACTGAGTAAAAAAATAAAAGGCCAACCAAATGGTCAGCGTTGTTACAGCAAAAGTGCGCTGAACTATTGGCACGACTGGAATGGAATGTAAGCGAAAGGGAAAAGGGGGGGAAAAACTAAAAGCTACTCCTAGGGCTTAGTTGAGCCAAACTCTCCAATGTGGAGCAAAGTGAGAGTGAGAGTCGTTTCCGCCTAGCAGCCCAACCCTGGCCTTGTGAGGCCTTCTCGGGATAGTCTGCGCAGTATAGCCTTGCACAGGCCAGCAAGGGGAGCCCTTCCTTTCAATGACCTTGGGCTGGGTTATAGAGAGGGCCACTCTCATGACCCCCACTTCCATTTCTCGCACGGGTGCGGGACACTGTACCCCCTGCTTGAGACTAGATGAGGACGACCCCATAGGATCCCGAGGGGCATCAGGCATTGGAGGGACTAGCCTACCGCATACTAGCTAGAGCTCGATCTCTACAGCTCGAAGCTCAAGGTTAAGATCGAAACCTCGACGGTCGACCCGCCAAAGTTCCTCGAACAAACTGGCCAAGACTTCCTTGTGGGTGGCGAGCTATCTTTGTTGTTCACCCCGCCCCCTGGCGACTCGCTCCGTGAGAGCATCCTGGCAATCCTCGTTCTTTACTACCTTGGCCTTGATTCGATCAAGCATTGACGAGGCAGAGCCCTCGCCGTCGGATGAGGTCCAACAAGTGCTCTACATGGTGGTAGAAATTGGTGAAGAATGGATATAAAGGAAGAAGGAGAGCCCCTTTTATAGGTCGTTGGGCCTCACGAAGAGAAGGAAAGCGTATCGCAGAATGTTGCCTGCATCAAATGGAGACGAGACTTTGGGGATATGCGTATATTGTGCAGTAGATCTCGCCCCACAGGTAAGGGCGAACCGCGGCTAAGTAGTGCACCCAAAAGCACAACTGCCTCCTCCACAAATAGAATCTATGATGAAGAGCACAAGCATACAGAGAGTAAGGTCACTTCATTCAAAAGGAAAGCAACTTAAACAAAAAGAGGTCCAATTGAAGGTAATACAATAGTTGAAGAGGGGGAAATGGTGAACAGTGGGCCTAACCTAGACCAAGATATCGCAGAGGTGATCCAAATCGACCTCCCAAGGTGGTGGGTCATTGGGGCACAAGGGAACATCTTCCATAGGAGCAATCTTCTTGGGGATTGGGCTCTTGGTAGGAATCACCAAGGCGGCATCATATGCAGCTCAAATCGCCTTCCTATTAACGTCAGGGAACTGCTCCTCGGCTTTCTCCAAGGAAAAGTCTAGCCCCCTTACGATTCACTCCTTCTATTCATCCTTAGTTCCAGAGTGGTCCTCGAAAGCCGCCACTAGCAGAGCTGGGTCCAACAGTGTTTGCTCTGCTCGCGCCAACTTTTCATTGGCGACCTTTTTCCCCTCTGCTGCCAAGGCTGCTAGACCCTCTACCGCCTTTTGTCCGTCCAACGCATCCTACGCTACATACCATAGGGCAACGATCAATGCCCGAGTGTCCCCAAGGTCGCTCCGTAGGGACTCAACTTCCTTGCGTCTGGCCTCAACTTCGGCTCAAGCAGCTACTGCCTCCTCCTCGGCGGCACGTCTCTCCTCTTTGGAGGTGCCAATCTAGGCTTGGTTGGTTATGCTCTGATTGGTTCACTCCCAAAGCTCAAAACTTTTCATTATTGTTGCCTGACATAAGGTGACGAGAGGGTGCGCAAGGAAGTACGTTGTTAAAATAGAAGAGCTAAGGAAAAAAAGACGAGGGATAAGGTGGAGGAAACACGCACCTTAGCCATATCTTGGCATTCGCGGCTTAGCATCCGATCAACACACTTTGAGTTAGAGGTCCCCGGGCCCAACGCGCGCTTCGTCACAGAGTGGACAGCCTTAGTGACAGCTTTGTTCACCTTAGAAGCAGGGAGGTTGGCAGCGAGAGGGACCCTAAAGTCTAAACGAGCCACGTCCTAGGGCTGGAATGAGGCTCAGAGTTAGAAGATAGGATATCGAAGGGGGGCTGATGAGAAGTTGCCTCGTTCAGGGCAGCGACTTGAAGGCTGGCCAGAGACCGGAGAAGGCGGCACGACATGGATTCGCTGTTTTATGCTGGATGATGGAGGCGGCGCAGGCACCTCTGGTGGTAGAGAGGATGAAGACGAGTCGTTAGAGGTCCTTGAGGTGGCAACTCGGCCCTAGCTCGACAAGTCGAAGACCCAACATCATCAAACTGCCTCATGAATTTATAGCATAATCTCTTCTGAAACTCAGATTGTTCAGATGCCATCTTTTCTAAAATAGGGCAAAGGGTGCAAAGGGTCAGCACAAAATCCGAGAAAATAAAGGAGTGCTCCTAAGAGTGAACTTACCTCGGAGAAAGGGAACACGGAGGTTGTACTCAATGAGGGATTCCTCGTTGCGACCGTTGTGGCAGACCTTGTCAGAAAGCCTCGTCGCGGCCGCTAGCATCCTGAGCGAGACCTCGGTAAGGGGTTCCAGGGAAGCGGGAAGACCTGCGAAAATACAAAGGACACAGTCAGTAGCGTAAGAGAGAAACTACCCCAGCCAAGCTAAAGGAATCAGACTCACAAGGTACCCCGAACTCGACCGGGACTTCAAAAAATGGGCCACCATCAGCATTAAACACGACTCATTCTCCCAAAACGTAAACCAGTGATTCTTCCACTTCTTGGCAGAAGAGGGGCCATGTATCTTCATCTTCTTGCTTGGGCCAGCGAAGATGTAGAGATATTCGGGAACCCTAAGATGAACTTTTACTGAAAGGGCACTAAGGGTTTGGCCGACCTCGAGGGTAGTTTTGCCAAGGTGCATCCAGAGCACGTAACACCTCAACAACGTTTCCCACCCGATGGAGGTGATATGGACAAGCGCTAGCCTAGTCAAAGTCAGGAAGTTCTGGGCGAAAGGATGGAGAGGAAGCTTAATGCCTCTCTCAAACATCCAGGGATAAAAGGAAATATATCCCAGATGCGGTCTCTCATGTGTCTCCTCGGGACCAGTAACCTAGTGGTCACATTATCATGAATCGAATATCTCTCCCTAAGGCTAGCTAACGAACCTAGGGACAATCGGGAAGGACGAGGGCCAGATCGTGGCAGAGGAGATGAGTATGCACCCAGCCTCAAGGTAGAGGCTTTGAAGGAGGTAGCTTTGTGAAATGTATGCACACTTCTCCCGAGAAATTTCCTATCATCACAAGCAACCTACTTACGTGAGCATCGGAGTGTGCTTGAAATCACCCCAAACTCCTTTCTACTTTTCTTGGAGATTCGAGTAGAGGTCTTTGAAGCCCACACTCATTCTTGGGAATTTTCGTGTAGAAACAATATTATATTTTATTTATAAAAAAGATCAAAATTTAGCCTGGAGAATTTAGCGAGGTTAATTACTTTTAATGCTAAATTTTAAATTTCATCCATTTAACATTAGACTTAGATAGATACTATAACTTTTCTTTCTCTTCAACTTTTCGTGACATTAAACCACTAATTTCACACAAAAAGTAATGTAAAAATCTGTCAAAACTCTCTAATTTTAATACAAATCGTATCAATTCAATATACAAAATCAAACCCAAGAAAATCAATATGAAACGGATTATTGAATCACTACCCCCCCCCCCAAAAAAAAAAAAAAAATCAGTTATTTACTAACTTAA
>JAOANK020532317.1:0-12493 GCA_026257165.2 Telfairia occidentalis
AATTTCACCTCAAATTGGATCTCACAATCCATTCTAAGGCCGAAGAATAGTCGAGAAGACTCTCATGGTGATCCAGCATCCGTTCGTGATCAAAACCGTGGAGAAACAAGGAAGATTTTGAGCATCAAAGGTTGGTTTCTCTTTTCTATGTTTTTTCTCTTATTACATGCATGTTTATCCTTTTAATTTAGCAAGTTATAGTGCATTTCGATCAATTCTGCTGTGCATGCATGTTATTTATTTCATCACGTCGACCCTACCAAGGTGGAGATGTGGTTGTCTTCTATGGAGGCCATCTCTTGCTACATGAACTACCTCAAGGAGCAGAAGGTACAATGTGCAATCTTCATGCTGAGGGAAGATGCATTGTTGTTGTGGGAATCTGTTGAGAGGTCTATCGATGTCATAATGAGACCAATCACATGGCTTCAATTCAAGAAGGCATTCTTCTGTCAGTATTATCCGACAATCAATCAATTAAGGAAGTAGGCAAAGTTCTTGAATCTAAAACATGGCAGTCGTACAGTGAAGGATTACAAGCGTGAGTTTACCAAGCTATTGTTGTTTGCCCTTAAATTAGTAGACACGGAGGCCAAGAAGATAAAGCACTTCATCAGAGGCTTAAAGGACAGAATTCAAGGTTTTGTGGCAGCTCTTTTGCCGTCCGATTATGCTAAACATTGCGAGCAGCTTCCCTAATCGACCCTAGGCTAGCTAATGGATTCTAGACGCATTCCACACCAGAGGTCAGATTGTGTTAGAAGAGAAAGTTTGATCCTAAGTCTGCTTACCCTTAGCGCTTCCAACACAACTTTACTAGGTCAAACCAGACTTAGAGCCAAGGAGAGCAGACCGATAGGCAATAAGGCATGAACTAAGACAAGACAATTGCAAGAGCTGTGGGAAGCATCACTAAGGTCGCTGTATGACTGGCAGTATCGTGTGTTTCAGAAGCCAGCAAGAGGAACATATAGCTTTAAACTGCCCTAAGAACGTTGTAAGAAGTTTGAGTCAAGCCGCAACCTCAAACCAAATTAATAGCCAACAAGGCAAGGTCTTCACCACCATGGGGCAAGAAGCTAACAATTCAAACTCAATGGTGCATGTACTTTGCCTTTTTTTTTTGGCTCATTACACCTTTGTTTTATTTGATTCTGGTTCTACGTACTCTTGTATTTCTACTTCATTTATAAAAGAAGCTAGACTACAATTAGAACCCTTAGGCTTTGTATGTCAGTCTCCACCCCAAGAAGAGTAGTGTTATTAGCTAACGAATCTATAAAAGCTTGTAAAGTGTTAGTGTCAGATTGCCTATTAGATGTGACCCTAAAAGTGTTGGACATGCTCGACTTCAATGTCATTTTTGGCATGGAATGGTTGGTTGCAAACTATGCCATCATTGACTGCTTTAGTAAGGAGGTAATCTTCAACCCACCCCTTAGAGACAAGCTTCAAGTTCAAGCGGTCATAGACCAAGACAGTACCCAGAGTGATCTCTATGCTGAAGGTGATAAAACTGATTGACCAAGGTGCTTATAGGTTGCTAACGACCATGGTCGACACCAGACGTGCCAAGGTTACAATGAATTAAGTGCCCATTGTAAGGGAGTTCGCTGATGTCTTTCCAGATGACTTACCTGGTTACAACTAGCTCGAGAGGTAGACTTCAGCATTGAGCTTGAGCAAAGGACAACTCCTATCTCTAAGGCTCCTTATAAAATGGCCCCAAATGAATTGAAGGAGCTGAAGACTCAAATGCAAGAGCTATTAGACAAAGGGTTCATATGCCCTAGCTTTTTGTCTTGGGGAGCATTAGTTCTATTCGTGAAAAAGAAAGATGGGTTCATGCGGCTTTGCATTGACTACCGAAAGTTGAACAAGGAATCGGTGAGGAATAAACATCCCTTACCTCGAATCGATGATCTTTTTGACCAACTACAAGGAGCATTATTTTTTCCAAGATCGATATGCGGTCGGGATATCATCAATTGAGGATAAAAGATGAAGATGACCTTCAGGTTCATGTACGGGCATTATGAATTTATGGTAATGTCTTTTAGCCTAACGAATACCCTGGCAGTGTTCATGGAGCTGATGAACAGGATGTTCAAGGAGTTTCTAGACACCTTTATTATTGTATTCATTAACAACATCTTGGTCTACTCGAGGACAAAATAGAAGTATGAAGAGCACCTCAAGAAGGTCTTAACAAATTTTAGGGCTAATAAATTATATGCCAAAGTCTTTAAGTGCGAGTTTTGTCAGAGACAGGTGTCCCTCCTAGGACACGTAGTATCTAGAAATGGCGTTTCAATAGATCCATCACAGGTAGAAGTAGTGACCAATTGGTATCGTTCGACAATTGTCAATGAGGTACGTAGTTTCTTAAGCCTGGCTGGCTACTACCGTCGATTTGTGTAGGACTTCTCTAGTATAGCCTTACCTCTGACTTAATTGACACGGAAGGGAATTAGTTGTGTGTACTAAAGAGTGTGAAACAAGCTTTCAGGAACTTAAGCAGAGGTTGGTTATAGCACTAACGCTGACCTTACCAGAAGAAATAATATATTTTGTAGTCTATAGTGTTGCCTCTAAGAAGAGCTCAGGTATCTGTTAATGTAGCATGGTTAAGTTATAGCTTATACCTCTCGCCATTTGAAGAGCTATGAATGTAGCTATCTGATGCATGACCTGAAGATTTGGAGACATTATCTGTGTGGCGAGAAGATCCAAATCTTCAGAACCACAAGAGTTTAAAATACTTCTTCACCTAGAAGGAGTTGAATATGAGGCAGCGGAGGTGACTTAAACTGGTAAAGGACTATGACTGTGAGATTATGTACAACCCTGGTAAAGCAAATGTGGTGGCAAACGCTATTAGTAGAAAGACAGCGCATACATCAGCTCTAATCACTACTCAGACTCGGATATGTGGAAACTTGGAGCAGTTAGAAATAGCAGTGGCGGTTGGTGAGGTTACCATACAGTTAACATAGATGACGGTTACATCGAGTTTGCGACAGAGGATAAATGCACAGTAGGAAGATCCTGACTTAGTTGAAAAGTTTGATCCATGGAGGTCAGGACAGACTGATGAGTTTTCAATATCATCAAATTTGGACTTCAGTTTCGAGGGCGCTTTGTGTACCTCGCGATGTTGCTCTTAAGAACGAGCCCACAATTCACCGTTTTTTATACACCCATGAAGCACAAAGATGTACCAAGACTTGAAACACATTTATTGGTGGCCTAACATGAAAAAGGATGTGACAGAATTTGTAAGCAAGTACTTGGTCTGCCAGCAGGTGAAGGCACCAAGACAGAATGAGCATACTAAAGTGGAAATGAGAGCACATCTCTATAGATTTCATCACAGGGTTGCTGAGGACAGTTAAAGGCTACGTGACAATTTGGGCTATCATTGACAGAGTTACCAAGTCAGCACACTTCCTTCCTGGGAAGTCTACTTACTCTATGGAAAGATGGGCACAGTTGTACATGGAGGAGATAGTCAAATATACAAGGGGTGCCCAGCTCTATTGTCTTTGATAGAGATCTTCGTTTTACCTCCACCTTTTGGAAGAGTTTGCAGAAGGCGATGAGCACTCGGTTGGGTTTCAATATTGCCTTCCATATATAGATCGATGGCCAGACTGAACATTTGATCAGACCTTGAAGGATATGTTGCAGGCTTGTGTGTTGGAGTTTACAGAAAGTTGGGACTCACACCTACATTTGATGGAGTTCACTTACAACAACAGCTATCAAACGACCATCGGCATGTCACCATTTGAGGCTCTTCATGAAAAGAAGTGTAGGTCACCAATGAGCTTAGACGAAGTGGGTGAACGAAAATTATTGAGACCTGAGCTAATTCAGATTACGGACGAAGCTGTAAAGAATATTAGGGCAATGATGCAAACAGCTCAAAGTAGGCAAAAGAGCTATTCATATACGAGGTGGAGAGACTTGGAATTTACTGCAGGCGAGCATGCATTCTTGCAAGTAGCCCCTACGAAGGGAGTCATGAGATTCGCATGGAAAGGGAAGCTTAGCCCGCATTCCATTGAGCCATTTGAGGTCTTGGAGTGTATTTGCCTTGTGGCATATCGTTTGGCCTTACCGCCTTTCCTTTCAGCAGTCCACAGTGTTTTCCATATCTCCATCCTGCAGAAGTATATAACGGATCCGTCTCATGTGATAGATTATGAGCCTTTGCATGTGAGTGAGAACCTGAGTTATGAGATAAAACTTTTTTGAATTATTGCCAAAGAAGTGAAGGCTCTTCGTAAACGAGAAATGCTTTAATAAAATCTTTTGGAGGAACCATCAGCTGGAATAGCCAACATGAGAACGAGAAGATTAAATAAGGACTAAGTACCTGAAGTTATTTCACAAGCAGTAACTTTCGAGGACAAAAGTTCTTAAAGTGGAAATGATGTAATGCCCTAATTTTTTATTAATTAATTATTTTGTGATTATTTGCCTTATTGTTTTATGTATTTGAATTATTGCTTTGTTAATTGATGTCATGTGAATGTTTATTTTATTTTTCTTTAAGTTGGTGAGAGGGGAAATTAAAATGGTGGATTAGGGTTAAGAGTTTAATTAAAATTTTAGAATGATGTTTAGAAAATAGGAAAAGAAAAGAGAAAAAGGAATTAGGATTTTGAGCCTTATAAAAGGAAAAGGAGGAAGACCTAGATACCTTATTTTTTTCACATAAGAAACCCTAGTCTCCACACTCATTCTCTCACTCTCTCCCTCCCCCACTGGCGGCGATATCTCTCCATCTCTCTCTTTCTCTCTCTCGCTAATCCTCACGGCTGCGGAAATGACCCCGAGCAGTGACAGCATTCTTCCTCTCATTCTCTTTTCCGACGAGCCAGTGGTGGCAACAAGAGGGATCTCCTTTTCGACAAGGCAGAGGCGACAGCACGAAAATCTTCTCCCTCTTCCTTTCCGATCCACGACAGCAGTAAGAGGAAGAGGACGTGGTTTCCGACGGCTGAAGGGGCAGTGCAAGGACTAAGGACGCAAGAATGGTGGTTTTCCACGGTATCTGTTACAACAAGCGCCGCAGAAACAATCTATTTTGCAAATGGCGACGGCACATGACTCTTACACGCGGTAGTTGACAGCGGCGTCCAGCAGCAACAACGGAGGCAGACGTACTGTAGTGCTTGTGGTGGAGTAGGGAGAAGAACAAGTCATCGCGTGTAGGTCGTGATGTGATTGCGGCGACAGCGTTCGAGCAGTGGTCTTCCAATAGTATTTCTCCCCGAATCCTAACCCTAGTTGTGTAATAAGATAATTAGAATTAGCATTTAGGTTGTCATTAATCTGGATTATTAGAATTATGCTAGGTTTTGTTAAGGTTACGGTAGATTGGGCCATTTGAATTTTGTTTGGACTTTTGGAAATAAGGTAAGTGGCCCCGCTCTCTGATAAGCCTTCAGGTTAGGTCAGATGATTGTATGATGCTTGTATATATGATGTATGAATTCCTGTTTAAGCATGATGAACATTTTATATGATTATGCAATGAACATCTTAAGAATGGTATGCATGTTGTATATTGGATGCTATGGGCATCGTATGTATGTTGTTTATGTTTTTGGGACTTATGAATGAATAAAGCGCATGTTACATGTCGCAAACAATGGTGACAACCATCTCCCATAAAAATGGGGTTGGTGTTGGAAGGAACCTAGCTAGGCGAAGTGGATACCATCTACCATCAGATTGTAGTAGGGTTCCCTAGAGAGCCCACAAATGTACTTAAATATGAGAGGCTAAATGATGGAATCAATGTCGTTGTTCACCTAAAAAGGACAAGCGAATGAAATGATAGAAAGTGGATTCATGTGAAAATGTTATGAAAGTATGCTTATAGTGAAAAGGATAGGTTCCACATGAAGAGTGTATGAATGTATGGGTTGGGTCAATTATTGAGTATTCTTAATACTCATCATTTCCTTTCAAATGTTGTTTCGGTAATGACAAGAGCAGGATTATGAGAACGGTTGCCACGTGGGTCATGGGTTATTGTCTTTAGCTTCTGCATGGTCATGTTTTACTTCGTTTATTGCCATAACTTTTTTGGGACCTTTTTGTTGTCTTTTAAATTATCTATGTTTACATAAGTTTTTTCATATTTTCCATTGGGATCCCATATAAACTTTATTTGCTTTGAACTTGTTTCTTACCTTCGTTTGTGAAAGTTAATTCTATTTTGAGTTCTTTATGTCTTGTAATTAGTTTTAAAGCATGCATGTCAATAGCTATCTTAGTGAGTTTAAGTCTTAGAAGTTGGGTCATTATCTTGACCTTCCACAATTCTAAATCCCCTTTACCGTCAACATTTTTGATGTCATATTGAGCTACTGCCATTCTTGAAACTTCAAGAAATATTCTCTTGATTCATAGAAGGCTTTGATACCAATGGAAAGAAAAAACATGTCAACCTTTTAGCTTTGAAGGGCAGATGTCTTACTTCTTTTAATTCCCTAAATGCAGCAAAACACCAGCCCAATTTGGTGATGATCAAGAAAACGAACGAAAAGGAAAACGAGGGTCTCAAACTCGGGCAATTTCACAAGATGCAAATGGAATCGATCAGCAAGGAGGAAGAAGAAGAAGATGCATAGCGATGTAAAGTGGTTCAGCCGTGAGGCTTAGGTCCATTGTGCAAGAGGGAGCATACTTATTATTCAAGATTCAAAGGTAAGTCAAAATTATAACACTCATCTCACTTAAATCTCTCATAATTTGAAAATAAAGATAACCTTATAGATTTATATGAATTCTAAAGCAGGGGTTATTGGTTGCAACCTAGAAACGGTAAGTCCATTTCCAACACTAACTGATATGTTGTTCTCCAACATGCTTTATTTTGGTCTCGGTAAATGGTTGTATCTCAGGTCTTTCTAGTGGATCACGAATCCCAATAACTAAACATGAGTGATAAATGGATAAAAGCGATTTTGAGCTGAAATTACTATGTATTAATTATTTACGCATTGAAGGTTGTGTATTTACTTGACTTTACCTTATTGTGTTTTCCCTTGCTTTTTTGTTCGACTATTTTATTCTTCTTGTGTTCTTTTATTAATGCAGCTATGAGGGTTTAATTATCAAAACATTGAATAGAGATGGCTACTTATGATTCTTCTAAGAGGTTACATAACTGGTTAAAATTAAAGACGATTACATAGACAAGTGTTTCATGAATGTTCGTATAAATGTTGTATGATAATCTCACCTAGCTTTATGGATGCATATATATGCCTGTACAATGCAACATAAGAGATTCACTTGATCTTGTACTACTAGTTGCTTTTGCAAGGTCAGGTCCCTACCGTGTTCGGGTAGGGGATTCCCCAGTTTGACTAGGGATAGGGTCAAACCGAAGATCTAATCATATTCTCATTCCTATCCCACCTTTTTTTTTAATATAATTATTTAATAGTATTCAAATATTAATTATATAGACTTAGATTGTATTGCCATTTTAATTTATGTTAATTCAGCCATTACTTTAAACAAAAAAACAATTAAAAAACTTAATTAATTCACTAATTTCAATAAAATCAAGTATGGTATAAAATTTTGTGTGATTAATGCAAAAATTAATGATTAATGACATTTTGTTAGAAGTAAAAAATTTCAATATAAATGTAGCTCTAATATGTTTTTCTTTGAAATTAAATCAATTAACGCATATAAGAATATATTCTTTCATGATCCTTCAAATGAAAATTTATTCAAAGGTAAAAATTGCAACATTTTTTTAAGTTAATTAAGATTGCAACATTTGTCTAAGTTTGAGGTCTAATTTGAAGAAATTGAAGGTTTAACATATAAATTGATAGAACTTCAAAAAAAAATTCTTTAATGTAAATAATTATAACTTAAGCTAAACCAAATAATATTATTTCAAAAAAAAAATACAAACCAAGGATGGGGAACCCATCCCAAACGGAGAATCCCTGCCCCGTACCTACTTCCAAATTGTAGAGAACAACCTTGTTTGTACTGCAACGTTACTGGTGTACACTTGCACACCACTATTTAGTCATAATTAGAATTGATTGCATTGGACAACTAGCTTTTGGTGGGGTTGTCGGCGACAAGTGCAACAATTTAGTTTTTAAACTAGTTTTAGGTGAATTTTGAGCTTACAAAGACACTAATTCAGTAAGGTTATGGTTGCAGGTAATTTGAAATTACATGAACGAGTACACTGACATTGAATATTAAAAGTTGTTTCTTTATTTACATATATTAAAATTAAAAAATTATAAAGCATCAATAATTATAAAGGGTATAAATTTCTACATTTATACATTTTAAAATTTAAAATTACTACATTTAACTATAACATATCAAAAATGTTAGAAAATCATGTGAAGAGTTTACTTTTTTTAATACGAATATTGAGAGCTTGAATATGATAAGTTTTTCAATAATCAGTAGGTTGCACATTTAATTTCAAATTCAGGTTTGAATATTATAAGCTTTTTTTTTCTCTATTTACATATACTAGTCACAAACACGTTCAATGCACGTCATCACATAGTTTTAATTTAAAGTAAAAAATGACCTTTTTTATAAATAATTGAGTTTGATATACAACACACTCATTAATTGACAAAAAATGAGATCAAGTTGAATGAAATGCTATTATTGAGATTATTCACTTGAGTGTAAAACTAAAAAAATAACATACACTACAAGAATTGGAAGGTATACCGACGAGATAATTGCCAATGCAAGAAAATACTGTTGGAATTAACCAATATTACCAAGGAAACAAAGCTTTCGTCGGAGTTAATGCTTACGACCTGGAACTATGTTGGTAATAGTAGCTTTCCCAGACAATTTTTATTATGTCAGCCTAAATGAATGTGCGCCTAAATTTGGCGTTTGGTGAGAAATAAGTACCGACAAATGTATATCTTCTGCCAATAAGAGGCTTCGTCAGCAAAAGTTATTCATCGAAAAATGCAGAATCGTCGACATAAGTCCGGTTTTCCAGATGATTTCCCTCTTGTTGGCATATATGAATGCACGTCTAGATTTGGCGTTTAGTGCCCAATTAATATAGATGAATGGATATTTTCTACGGACGAATAGTTGCATCGATGTTATGTATTCTCCGACGAATACATAAATCATCGATAAATAAGTCTGCTATGCCGACAAAATGGTTAATGCGTCGGCGAAAAGTCATTGAAACAATTTAATGAAACCCACATTTATGAAACGCCAACAATGTGAATGTCTTTGCCAACAAAACTTTTTCGTTGGGAAAAACTAATCCTAAAAATATGATTTCCTTTTCTGTTCGTCGTTTTCTCCTTCTCTCCGTCGTTCTCTCTTGCTCTCTACATTCTTCGCCGTTACCAACCACGATAATCTACCCTTCACCAACGTGGTGCTCCTTCGGCTCTACCGCCACTGTGCACATGGTATGTATTTTTTTTAGGGTTTTAATATTTTGATTTTAGGGTTTTACTTGTGAGGGTGGGAGGGAAAAGGGTGTGTGTGGGGGGTTGCTGCAGTGGCCAGTGGTGAAGAGAAAGGAAAAAAGGGTTGGGATGGGGTGGGGTACGGGTGTTGTGGTAGAGAAGGGAGGGGTGGAGGGGATGTGTCAAGAAAAATAGGGGGCTGCAGTGGTGAAAGAAGGGGTGGGGGGCTATGGTGTAGACAAAAATAGGAGACAGACAATTAGAAGGTACTTAATCATTTATATTAATTATATTTCTAAATTTTTATACTATATAATTGGTTTTTTTTTTTAAATGCTCATTTACATATTTTTTTCACAAATATACCAATATCCAAACATATTTCAAAAATAATGCTTTGGAAATGGGGGCGACACTAGGTCGTCTCGTCAAGAGACGACCTATTAATGTGGCGCCACGTCTTACTTTTAAACTTTTTTTTAAACTTACTACACATGATTAAAAAAGTGGCTATGTCGTCTCTTGAAGAGACGACATATTCACAGAACTTAAACTATTTTTTTTATATTAGTATGTCATCTCTTGAAGAGACGACATTCTCATTTTTTTATTTTTTTTATTATATATTTTTTTATTATATATATATATATATATTTGCTATTTTATTTGCTTATTTCTCAATTCAATATTACTTTTTATTTCGTTCTTTTTGTAATTTATTTATTATTAAATTATTGTTTACCAGAAGTTTGAATTTGGTAAATTATAGTAGTTAGTTTTGCTTGTTTCTCAATTCAATATTACTTTTTATTTTGTTCTTTTTGTAATTCATTTATTCTTAAATTATTTTTTACCATAAGTTTGAATTTGGTAAATTATAGTAGTTAGTTTTGTTAAATTATGCATTTCTTGCAAAAATATTTTTCGATTTAACATTGAAAAAGCTAATATATTTGAAAATAATATTCGACATTTATAAGCATAAAATCTCAAAATTTGTGTATAAAATTTACATGCTAATCTAATGTCTCCCACGAGAGGGAGGTCGTCGACGACAATCTATCAATGCCTCTGGTCTCTCTTGCTCTTTAGTAGGGTAGATGTAATGTCCATGCTCCCCACGTCCACGTCCCTAAAACTTACTTGAACTAGGAATCGGAACCATGACCATCGATGTGCAAGGGCCAGCATCATCTTGCGTCTGTGTAAAAGGTGGAATCTCTTCTACATTATGATAAAGCTCTTTAGGTAGATGAACATTCTGCTCTACTTAGCGACGTCCTCTACGCCTGGGACCATGAGCAGGTGCCGAAGGTACTTTATATAATAGTTGAAGCCTTTGAAGGTGCGTCGTACCAACGTTGCACAACCTATCATATCTTCTAACGGTGAGAGGTTGCGAATTTGTTCAAAACATGCAGCCTGCATAGAAAAAGTAACTCAAATAAATATATATTTAAATTAAATGGCAAATAAAATCAAATTAAAGATCATACCGTAGTACCAAACGATGCTCCTTCTTGAGTGATGTATCATCTAGTAATTGATAGATACCAATTCATGTATCCTAGATCGCAATCGTCATCACTGTCCACCAAAGAATTGATCACAATATGATCTCCACGCATGTGCCACCTCTCCACATAAGTTGCAGTTTGTTCCCTCCAAGTGCGATATCAAAGGTCTATGTTATGTAAACTTGGTTCCCACTTGGGTACGTCGGGGATACATTGTTTCATTTTGAATTGTCTTGTAACTCGATCTGGCTGATGTTACTCAATTACATGAAAACAGATGAGTGGACTTACTGTACACCATATCTCATGACCATTTCTACAATAGTCAGGTAAGAATGTAAATTCTCGATTGTATGGTTCCCAAATCATCTAAATAAAAATATGTAAATAAAGGTCAATGAAGTTATATTAAAAATTTTAATAATTATGCAAACACGTATCGATTCTGGTGCTAGGAGATCCAACATGTATATGTATTGGACCAAAACATGTGTAGATACTTCAGTGACACAAAATTGACCTCTCCATCTGCAATAACATTTTAGATTAATAATAATTAGATTAATTATACTAAAAGTAACGTTCCATTAAAAAGGTCGGGTAACATACCGTGCAGCTAATGGTTGTCCCACTAGCTCTTGATTAGCAATGTGACGACATTGTGGAGCCATAGTTGGGAACCGATCCCACGCCCATAATTGTAGAAGTATTATCGGCCCAGAAATGTCACGCGAATCAGGTCGACAGGCCTTGCATAATTTTCGATACAACCATGCCAAGCATGCTCCACTCTAACTAAATCGTCTAGCAATCTCGATATATGCCAACAATGGAAGAAACATTAGGTGCACCAAGTGGTTAAACTTATCGGAGAATAAGCTACTACCAATAAGCTGTAAAATGTATGCACGAGCATATCTTGCAATGGCTTCTTCATCGGCATCGTCATCTAAGTTATGGAACTGAGTAGAAAGCCATGCTAAACTCAGTTTAGAGCCTCTTATAAGCTCATCATTCAGAGTAACACCTAGTATAATTGGCAGGGTGCAACTCCAGTCATAATCAAGAGGTCCGGTAACGGGCTCACCATTTACTGGCAACCCAAGTTGTACTACTACGTCTTGGAGAGTGATACTGCACTCTCCACCAGACATTTGAAATGTATAAGTCTCTGGCCTCCACCTTTCCACAAGCGCAGTGATGAGGTGCCAATCCAATTGTATGAATTATAGTTTGGCGAATCCATAAAACCCAGAAGCACTTAGGGCTAGTTCAATCACAGGATGTAGTGGAATGGTGCGATCAACAACTGCTTCTCTACGTCGGCAGTGTAATTCTACATCACAATGGCCTTGCCAACTAGTTCTGATCGGTGTGACACTTGAGAATACAACACTAATCGATTAATCGGTCCTAGATTTAGATTCATCCTCTAATAACAACAACATAAATTTTTAATTAAAATAACATATAATGCATTATAATTAAAATTTAAATGAATAA